>JASIRB010003898.1:0-14422 GCA_030323885.1 Branchipolynoe longqiensis
TGCAGTTTACTGGGGGTTTCCTAGCCTTATTTTGCACAGATATTTTTTGTAAGTTTTTAGGTCAGGAATTTGTCGGTCATTTACCGTTTGGGCATTCCACACCTTGGCAGCCATTTCCAGCGTGCTTCTCTCATGAGCTTTTATTTGGCTTCTGGTCTGCTTTAGTAGTGGCGCATTATTTGCGCATTAATCACATGTGGGTGAAGTGGTCACTGCGCACACGTATTGATATGTCTTTACGTGGCATGTATATCACAAAGGAACATTAATCACACGTGGGTGAAGTGGTCACTGCACACATGTATTGATGTGTCTTTACGTGGCATGTATATCACAAAGGAACATTAATCACACGTGGGTGAAGGGGTCACTGCGCACACGTATTGATGTGTCTTTACGTGGCATGTATATCACAAAGGAACATTAATCACATGTGGGTGAAGTGGTCACTGCACACACGTATTGATGGGTCTTTACATTGCATGTATATCACAAAGGAACATTAATCACACGTGGGTGAAGTGGTCACTGCACACACGCATTGATGTGTCTTTACGTGGCATGGATATCACAAAGGAACATTAATCACATGTGGGTGAAGTGGTCACTGCACACACGTATTGATGTGTCTTATGTTGCATGTATATCACAAAGGAACATTAATCACACGTGGGTGAAGTGGTCACTGCACACACGTATTGATGTGTCTTTACGTGGCATGTATATCACAAAGGAACATTAATCACACGTGGGTGAAGTGGTCACTGCACACACGTATTGATGTGTCTTTACATGGCATGTATATCACAAAGGAACATTAATCACACGTGGGTGAAGTGGTCACTGCACACACGTATTGATATGTCTTTACGTGGCATGTATATCACAAAGGAACATTAATCACACGTGGGTGAAGTGGTCACTGCACACACGTATTGATGTGTCTTTACGTGGCATGTATATCACAAAGGAACATTAATCACATGTGGGTGAAGTGGTCACTGCACACACGTATTGATGTGTCTTTACATTGCATATATATATCACAAAGGAACATTAATCACACGTGGGTGAAGTGGTCACTGCACACACGTATTGATGTGTCTTTACGTGGCATGTATATCACAAAGGAACATTAATCACATGTGGGTGATGTGGTCACTGCACACACGTATTGATGTGTCTTTACATTGCATATATATATCACAAAGGAACATTAATCACACGTGGGTGAAGTGGTCACTGCACACACGTATTGATGTGTCTTTACGTGGCATGTATATCACAAAGGAACATAAATCACACGTGGGTGAAGTGGTCACTGCACACACATATTGATGGGTCTTTATGTGGCATGTATATCACAAAGGAACATTAATCACATGTGGGTGAAGTGGTCACTGCACACACGTATTGATGTTCTTTACGTGGCATGTATATCACAAAGGAACATTAATCACATGTGGGTGAAGTGGTCACTGCACACACATATTGATGTGTCTTTACATTGCATATATATATCACAAAGGAACATTAATCACACGTGGGTGAAGTGGTCACTGCACACACGTATTGATCTGTCTTTACGTGGCATGTATATCACAAAGAACATTAATCACACGTGGGTGAAGTGGTCACTGCACACATGTATTGATGTGTCTATACATGGCATGTATATCACAAAGGAACATTAATCACATGTGGGTGAAGTGGTCACTGCACACACATATTGATGGGTCTTATGTTGCATGTATATCACAAAGGAACATTAATCACACATGGGTGAAGTGGTCACTGCGCACACGTATTGATGTGTCTTTACTTGGCATGTATATCACAAAGGAACATTAATCACATGTGGGTGAAGTGGGCACTGCTCACACGTATTGATGGGTCTTATGTTGCATGTATATAGAGGAACATTAATCACATGTGGGTGGTCATTGCGCACACCCAAAAAGTCCAACACTGACCCTGGCTCGATACCCTGCATGCTGACTTCGGCCTGCTTCGCCTCGACCATGTCGTGTGTGAACATGGCGTGGAAGTAGGGGATGCTGGCGGCCAGCACGATGCGGTGCGCGCTGAACTTGTGGTCACCCACCTACAAGTACAGCAGGCCGCAACACTGCAACAACTCCTCTTCCACATCAAAACGTGGCATGCACGATGTGTTCTCAGTCTGCTTAGCAGTCATTCCAAGTTGCAAACGTCAACAATTTCACGGTGGTACAAAGCATACTATGGGGGTTCAGGTGGGAGTGGGGTTAGCCATGCATGACTTTGAGAGTTTAATCAAAGGTTGATATCAAATAAACCACTGTCATATTCTGTGATAAACTGCTGACGTGCACTACTTTGTGATGGGAAGTTGGCGGTCTGCAAAAGTAGTGGTGTGAAAATGTACTGTGTTGAGTTAAGTTGCACAAGCCGTTAAAAGCATGCTTTCACGACTAAAACATGTACATAGATCTTATGCTACATTCCGCGGGGGTGAGGAAAGTAATTCGCTAAAGCAGGATCCGAACCCACACTCCTTACCATTCCGGGGCTAGTGTGCTAACCATTACACTACCTAGGCTATCTGAATCAATCACACTCTCTACGCTTCCATGTCTAGATAAATGGCTTCTTGCCTGAGAGGTCAGTGCAGACTACTACACTACATAGCCTACTTAAACATTGTAGCATTAAATATTGTGTGCTGCATAAAAGAAATATTAAGTAAATTAATAAACCATGTTATTACACTGCTCGAAGTCGTGCACCGAAAACGGATAACCAAAGCCTTGTGAGTGCCAGTGTAGCTCTAAGTGTGGGACTCTGGTGTTACTTTGTCGCTATTTGTGCATCTTTCAGAGTGCCAGTGTAGCTCTAAGTGTGAGACTCTGGGGTTACTTTGCTGCTATTTGTGCATCTTTCAGAGTGCCAGTGTAGCTCTAAGTGTGGGACTCTGGTGTTACTTTGTCGCTATTTGTGCATCTTTAAGAGTGCCAGTGTAGCTCTAAGTGTGGGACTCTGGTGTTACTTTGCTGCTATTTGTGCATCTTTCAGAGTGCCAGTGTAGCTCTAAGTGTGGGACTCTGGTGCTACTTTGCTGCTATTTGAGCATCTTTCAGAGTGCCAGTGTAGCTCTAAGTGTGGGACTCTGGTGTTACTTTGCTGCTATTTGTGCATCTTTCAGAGTGCCAGTGTAGCTCTAAGTGTGTTGCTGCTATGTGTGCATCTTTCAGAGTGCCAGTGTAGCTCTAAGTGTGGGAGTGTGGGACTCTGGTTTTACTTTGTCGCTATTTGTGCATCTTTCAGAGTGCCAGTGTAGCTCTAAGTGTGGGACTCTGGTGTTACTTTGCTGCTATTTGTGCATCTTTCAGAGTGCTAGTGTAGCTCTAAGTGTGGGACTCTGGTGTTACTTTGTCGCTATTTGTGCATCTTTAAGAGTGCCAGTGTAGCTCTAAGTGTGGGACTCTGGTGTTACTTTGCTGCTATTTGTGCATCTTTCAGAGTGCCAGTGTAGCTCTAAGTGTGGGACTCTGGTGTTACTTTGCTGCTATTTGAGCATCTTTCAGAGTGCCAGTGTAGCTCTAAGTGTGGGACTCTGGTGTTACTTTGCTGCTATTTGTGCATCTTTCAGAGTGCCAGTGTAGCTCTAAGTGTGGGAGTGTGGGACTCTGGTTTTACTTTGTCGCTATTTGTGCATCTTTCAGAGTGCCAGTGTAGCTCTAAGTGTGGGACTCTGGTGTTACTTTGCTGCTATTTGTGCATCTTTCAGAGTGCCAGGGTAGCTCTAAGTGTGGGACTCTGGTGTTACTTTCCTGCTATTTGTGCATCTTTCAGATTGCCAGTGTAGCTCTAAGTCTGGGACTCTGATGTAACTTTGCTGCTATTTGTGCATCTTTCAGAATGCCAGTGTAGCTCTAACTGTGGGACTCTGGTGTTACTTTGTCGCTATTTGTGCATCTTTCAGAGTGCCAGTGTAGCTCTAAGTGTGGGACTCTGGTGTTACTTTGCTGCTATTTGTGCATCTTTCAGAGTGCCAGTGTAGCTCTAAGTGTGGGACTCTGGTGTTACTTTGTCACTATTTGTGCATCTTTCAGAGTGCCAGTGTAGCGCTAAGTGTGGGACTCTGGTGTTACTTTGTCGCTATTTGTGCATCTTTCAGAGTGCCAGTGTAGCTCTAAGTGTGGGACTCCGGTGTCACTTTGCTGCTATTCGTGTAGCTCTAAGTGTGGGAATCCGACGTTACTTTTCCCTTTCAGGGTGCCAGTGTAGCCCTAGTCATGGCGCTCCGGTGTGGCGGTTTCAGCGCCCAGTATTTTTGTCAGGTTATATATTATTTAACGTAATGGGGTTCAGAGACTAGCGATACAATGATAGCAGAGTGACAAATCAGGTGTGGCGGTTTCAGCGCCCGGTCAGTTTCAGCGGCCTGTCGTGGCTTCTGCGCATGCGCGGATTTTTGCACGTTGTGGCGAGCACTGCTATTTGTTTTGTTTACACTCGGCGATTTGACGCTGATCTAGCTGCTACGTTAATATCGCTTGGAATTTAAGGTTAATTTAATTAAATTTCATTATTTGAGTATGTAATTCTGTTAAATATGATCGCATTCAATAGATTTCGGCCTAATCGGTCCCTAACACTGCCGGGCACCAGCGATAGTTACAGCTGAGCTTGTAGCCGGCGAGGCCACGGGTGTTTTGCATATGTCTTAAAATCCGCGCATGCGCAGAACCCACGACAGGCCGCTGAAACTGACCGGGCGCTGAAACCGCCACACCGGTGTTGGGCCGCTCCGTGATGGCTGAACATAGTGTAGTGGTCTGCACTGACCTCTCAGGCAAGTAACCACATAGACAGGTAGGCGTGGGGAGTGTGTTGATATCAGGGAGCCTAGGTGGTGTAATGGTTAGCACACTGGCCCGGAATGCAAAGAGACGTGGGTTCGAGTCCCGCTCGAGGCACAATATTTCCCATTTTCATCACCCCCACGACACTGGTTGCCGTGATCAGGATCCTGTACAAGCTTTGCGCTGTATGGTTGTTGAACCTACCCTGTGTATGTATGTGTTAGTGCATTGCCTGTATGTATGTAATTGTAAGCATTACAAGACTTACAATTCCAGGGGGACGAGTGTAGTGGTCTGCACTGACCTCTCAGGCAAGTAACCACATAGACAGGTAGGCGTGGGGAGTGTGTTGATATCAGGGAGCCTAGGTGGTGTAATGGTTAGCACACTGGCCCGGAATGCAAAGAGACGTGGGTTCGAGTCCCGCTCTAGGCGCAATAATTCCCATTTTCATCACCCCCACGACAATAGTATAGGACGTGCCGCACCTCGGTGTGCACTGACACTAGACAGCGGTCAGGTTACACCAAACACCCCCACGTTTAGCTGTGTTAACCGAATATATTATCTTCTTTTTTGAAGATTGTAATACATTCCTGTGGATATTTAGGTAATTTGTGTTATTGACTTAACATTCTATTTAGTTAATGGAAGTATGAAGTGCTCTAAGTGTCACAGATATATATAAGCAAGTTATGTCATAACTGTGTATACATCTGAAATATGCATTTGTAGGCAACACTCAAATGTCACCAAAATTGAAATCCACATAATTTTCTTAAATTTGTCTTTGCAAATAAAATTGTTGCACATGCAGATATTTGTATAATAGTGTAGAAAGCCTAAATGCACGTCTATATTGCAACCTATGAGTACCCTACACAAACAAATAAGACATTGAAAATACCAATGCTAAAATAAACTGATTTTGACCTAAATTGCCATATATTGCTTCATATTTATTGTACAATAACAAACTATAGTGCCCAAGAAACATCATAGCCTGTGCTACAAGATAACTCAAGATAAAATGGTTTCAATTAAATATTTAAGGGTTGTATTTGTCCAAATCTGAAATGTTTCTATTTAGGACAATTAACTATATATAGTTGGGAATCGGTGAAAAGCACGGACATATATCTAATGCAGAATTACATGTAAATTCCAAATCAGAATCCTTTTGAAACATTATTTGTACCAAGGTAGACAAGCCAAGCTTGTTTAATTTAACGACACCTCTAGAGTACATTGATTTTTATCATCAACTATTGGATGACAAACATGGTCATTCTGACATATTAATTTGGAGGAAACCCACTGCCGCCACATAGGCTAATCTTTCCGATAAGCAGCAAGGGATCTTTTATATGCACTTTCCCACAGACAGGACAGCCCATACCACACCCTTTGATGAACCGTTGTGGACCACTGATTGGAACGGAAAATAGCCCAATTTGCAAATGGGTCCACGGAGCAGGATTAATAGGATGACTGACACCTTCACAGGTGGACACTCTACCCCCTGAGCTGCGTCCGGCTCCCCACCAAGGCAGAAATAAAAAGCCTACTTCCCAGTTAGCACACAGCTGTCGGCTCGATGTCGGCTATTGGTCACACCGTTGCCACCGACTTTCCACCGTCGGGCCGACGGTGGTGTTCCGACGTTGGGTTGGTGGTGGGCCGCCGCTGGTTTGCATTCATTTTCCACATTCGAGCCACCGTCGGGCCCACAGTGGTGTTCCGACGTTGGGTTTCAATCCCTTTCCACTTTTGAGTCACCGTCGGGCCACCGTCGGGCCGACCGTGGTGGGCCACCGCTGGTTTGCATTCATTTTCCACATTCGAGCCACCGTCGGGCCGACGGTGGTGTTCCGACATTGGGTTTCAATCCCTTTCCACTTTTGAGCCACCGTCGGGCCACCATCGGGCCTACGGTGGTGGGCCGCCGCTGGTTTGCATTGATTTTTCGGGCCGACGGTGTTGATCCGCGCATGCGCAGTTCGTTACATATGGTTTCCGGCTCGAGTCGCCAGCGGAACACGTGCGATCATTGAGCAGTGTTCTTTTTCAACAAATAACTCCATAAATCGGAGGAATTTTAAGATATTATTTAACAGGTTTGTTTATTAATATGTTTAGAATATTTTGTAAAAGTTTTGTAATTTATTACGATGTATTAAAGGAATTATTCGTGTTAATACGATTTGAACTACCCGGTATGGAATGTTGACGAAGGACCGCCATCTTGGTTTTTCCGAGAAGACACTGTAACTATAGTGTCAATACGCACAGGTGCAAAATATTAGTTTGATTCAAAATTAATAGATATCAAGAACCCTAACCGTATAAATTTAATATAATCTTTTTGGTAACGATGTTGTCTATATGTGTACCAAGCGATGTGTTTCTACGTGGTGTGGTTGTAGAGATATTTCACTTTTTCTGTATTTCACTTTTTCTGTAGAAACAAATCGCTTGGTACACATATAGAAAACATGTTTACCAAAAAGATTATATTAAATTTATAAGGTTTTCTATTTATTTTGAATAAATATATTGTGTCGGGCCTACGGCGGCAGCCGCCGTCGGGCCAACGTTGTTTTGTCCAACCTCCCGCCGTCGGCTCGACGGCGGCTACCGCCGTCGGGCCTACGGCGAATGCCGCCCTCGAGGCGAGGGCGGGAGGTTTAACAAAACCATGTTGGCCTGACGACGATTTCCACCTTTAGCCCGACGGAGAGGCCGCCGTCGGGACGACGGCTGTGTGCTATCTGGGTTTCTTGCAACCAAAATCTTAGTTTTCCTCCAGTACTCAAAATTATGAAAAAACTAAACTGTCAGACAATTAACAATATATATATATTCTGAATAAAGTAACTTATTTCACTAGCATTCCAAAAGAATTATGTTATTCAACTTAAGTTTTGACCAAGAAATGAGTCCCAGTGTTACCCTGTCACTGCTACATATATGAAAAAACAAAGCTGTCAGATAATTAACAATATATATTCTGAATGACTGAAATGTACAATCCTCCAAGCATAGTTAATCCCATCATTACTTCCAACCTGCTTACTCAAACTACTTCATGTACTTGATGTAGTCAAAAACACCCCCCCCCCCCAAGTATTAACTTATTTAAGCATAACCCTAAAAGCTAACCACACTCCATCTAACAGAATAAACAAACCATTAACTACTAACACTCCATCTCAAAATCCTATCTCCAATAACATGATAATTGTGCAATTCACAACACAGTAGGCATACAAACCTGTGAAGGGAAACTATGCACCTAACCACTCCGCAATGTAACGGTCTAATCAATACACATGTATATATCTAAGTATGTATGTATACAACATATAACTACTATTTTTTATGTGAATTGCCAAACTATACCACATGTAAGTTTTGGAATGATTAATATTGTTATTTCAGCTGACTTGAGCTAGCTGCTGATGACAATATCAGACTACATACATATATATTGTAAATAACTGTAATGTCACATGGCTGGAAGACCAGTGCCACGGCGCTCACAAAAGAGTATTCAATGAATAAATTATATTTACAACCAAAAAAACGTATTCTGTTAAAGAGTATCTTTTGACATGTTCAGTAGCAAATTATGATCAATTATTGCTAATATTATATGGGACACTGAATCAATGATTGATTGTATTCTACTATTTCTAGATAAAACATTCATTAAAAGGAAAAAGCTAAGTTTAAGTTAGGTTAAGCCTAAGTAGATAAAATTTAAAAGATCACCCCATATCTTACTAATCTTAGATAAAAGATCACCCCGTACTTGTAGTAGGGGTGAAAAACAACTTGCTATAAAATTAGGTACTCCAAACAAAGAACTGGTTGCTGATGCTGACTGGCCACTGGATAAATAGTTGTGTGATGCGAGTAAGTGCATCAGAGCTAAAAAATATCTACTATCACAGTAAAGTAGAAATAACTAGCTTTAGTTTTGTATCCATTACGGCCTACTTCAGGTGAAGAAACAAATTTTTAATTGAGGTTTGAAAACTTTGGAACGATCGTAAAATATGATTTTACCAAATATCTTTCATGAAAAAATAAAATTTTACATAGAAAAATTCTTTCTCTACAAATCTATGTAGATTGTCAACCACCATTTATTTAGCACTCACTCTCAGCAGTTTTGAGTTAACCATAGAGCAATCAATCTTTTTAGATTTTGTACATGTGGATATAGCTTAAACTTTAAAGACAATGTAATCACATTGTAGCTATTTGCATTCTGATCATTTTGATACAAGAATTAAGTCAATATCTCAAATCGAACAAGAGATATTAATTTTCTAATGATTTTATCAAGGATGGTTAATGAAAATCACATGATTTGAAATGTTTGATGTCAAATTGCTCAACAAATATTTATTTGTAAGAAGGTCTGAACAAAATTGAGATTAGAATTTGACATTTATTTGTACTAGAAATAATAAGTTAAAAGAATAATGATGCGAATAAAATGTAATTTGCCTAGAGCAGGCAGCCTGCAGCTTGCAGAATCATGAAAAATGTGTGTCATGAGAGTATCTAGTATTAATTACATGTATTAGCCTAAAACTAAAACTATTAACTTAAGTAAGTAACACTAAAGCCGTTAGGGAGAGGCAGTAACTTCAAGTGTGAGTAAGCCTGCTTACAGTAACTTGTAAAGTTCTGTAAGTGTAAGGCAGCCGAAAAACCGATCAAGTGTGGCGGTGATGCGGATTCCGAGGGACACCAGTTTGACAGGGACACTTCCATTCAAATGCATTGTTAACTGCCGTGAGCAAATCTTCATACCTGTAGAAGAAGTCAAATATCTCCCAAATTACACCATCTAGAAACAAATCGTTTGGTACACATATAGAAAACATCTTTACCATAAAGACTATATTAAATTTATAAGGTTAGGGTTCTTGAATTCTATTATTTTTGAATAAAACTAACGTTTTGCACTGCGCGTAGCGTCAAACTCAAGGCATTGTCAATGGCCGTAAGCAATCTTCATACAGAAAATACACAAGAAGTCAAATATCTCTTAAATTACATCATCTAGAAACAAATCGTTTGGTACACATATAGAAAACATCTTTACCAAAAACATTATATTAAATTTATAAGGTTAGTGATGATGCTGTTCGATTTTGACGCATGTGCAGAAGCGATGTGTCCCTCGCAAACTGGTGTCCCTCGGAATCCGCAACAGCGGTTTCAGCGCCCGGTCAGTTTCAGCGGCCTGTCGTGGCTTCTGCGCATGCGCGGATTTTAAGACATATGTGTAGTGGTCTGAACATGAGCTCTACTATCACGCGGTAGCAGCGGTGACTACGACGCCACCAGCGCAGTACCATTACATTGCGCTAGGTGGCGGCACGGGTAGCCACCGGTCAGACCCCAACTGGGCTGACCTCTACTGCGTGTGGCTGACCCCCCCCCCCCCCCCACACACACCTATAGAGTCGATGTGGGATCTGGCGAGTCAGGGGGCGGGTCAGACAACTACTGACGCCACGGAGAGCAGATAGTTCAATAAACCAAGAGTGAAGCGTACACTGAATTGAATCTTGGTGTTCTTCCGTGTGACTGCGTGAGCGAGAGAGAGTCGGAGGGCCGTGGGCCATTACATATGCAAAACACCCGTGGCCTCGCTGGCTACAAGCTCAGCTGTAACTATCGCTGGTGCCCGGCAGTGTAAAGGCACTGTCACATTACGGCGTATGGCGGGAGCGTATTGAAAACCTACGTAGGTCCTGCGCGTGCCGGCCTATGATGACATTTGGTGACCTTTCGGGTGGTTTTGAGCGTATGTGGAACCTACGAGGAGCGTATGGGAGCGTGCTGTGACATTTTTTGACAGTATGGGCCATACGCCCTCATAGGTCGAGTTTTTTTTAGCATGCACAACAAAATTTGGACGGACGGATTTATGGTGGCGTATGCCTCATACGCTTCACATAAGCCGGCATATGAGTAGCGTATGCGTAGCGTATACGGCGTATGCCGACATATATGACGTAACGCACCTACGCCGCCATACGCTCCCGCAAAAAACCCTAATGTGACAGCCCCTTTTGGGACCGATTTAGATAAAAGATTCACCCGGTACTTGTAGTACACGCAGTACGGGGTGAATATTGTATCTAGGACCGATTAGGCCGAAATCTATTGAATGCGATCATATTTAACAGAATTACATAATCAAATAATGAAATTTAATTAAATTAACCTTAAATTCCAAGCGATATTAACGTAGCAGCTAGATCAGCGTCGAATCGCCGAGTGTAAACAAAACAAATACTAAATAGCAGTGCTCGCCGCAACGTGCGAAAATCCGTGCATGCGCAGAAGCCACGACAGGCCGCTGAAACTGACCGGGCTCTGAAACCGCCACACCTGATTTGTCACTCTGCTATCATTGTATCGCTAGTCTCTGAACCCCATTACGTTAAATAATATATAACCTGACAAAAATACTCACACGTATTGTTACGTCGCATAATTTCCCGTGCCGTCTAATCTCCTCCATCGTTGGAAAAGCCACCATGGCGAGATCAGGCTTGTGGAAGACGACCACATCGTCCGACATTTTGTAAACAGAAGCTGCAGGGTTCGTTCTGCCAGGATCCGCTAGATGGCCAGGGCGTGAAGAGTTCCAATGTACGTCACATGGTGGCGGTGATGCGGATTCCGAGGGAAAGCTCTGATTGGCTCAAGTAAGTCCTACTGTAACCAGCGAATACATGGTGTGTCCGAGATATTATCTGCCAATATATTTTTAATGCAATATATATTTGATGCATTAGCTGATCAATGCAAAATAATGCTAATCAAAATATCGAATCCTCCAAAGGCAAGCATATCTTTCCCATTTCGGAAAATTAATAAAGTTCCTCAATAACTTATCTGCGACACCACAACAGTGGAAGAGTGCTTAAGTGCCATAACAAGGATATGCCACTTATAAGTTATAGTTATACCCTTTGGGGCATCAGTCGTTAATGTGAAGAACACAACCTTGTATGCGCCACGCATTTTTGCAATATGAATGGGAGAGGATCTACTAGAGGAGTTTATTCAACTGTAAGTTATCAATATGCGTTTTCTCATAATATGCGAACGGTGTAAATACGACGCCTGCGTCGAAGTAGCGTGGGTACGTTGCTATGGTTACTCTGAATGAAAGATAAAGGATTCACCCCGTACATCCAGGAGAGAGGTGAAAACCAACCCATTAGATAAATGGGCAAAGAATTTCGACATGGTGGGGAAATGAATTGAGCTGGTAAATTCTTAATTTAAGAAGCAAAATATATTCTTCACAATAATCTTCATATTTACCCGCTACTTCTGATTTGAAAATTATAATAAAACATGTAGTTTAAGGAACTTTAAAAATAAAACTGACAACGTTTTATCACTGCCATCTTGTCCTTTTGCATGCTCTCCCATTTCACCAACTCTGTGCCGATATGGGTAGCCATTTAATACTGGAGCCAGTTTCTACTTCTTGTTCCATACTAAAGCAATTTATGCCATCTTTCATATTAAATGTCTGAAATGCGTTATATTCTCCGTGAATGGCCTAAAACAGTGATTATAAAAATAAAATAAAAATTAATTTTGTTATTCGAAGTCAGAAACCTTATCCATTAAAAACGTTAGATATTAAGATATTATTAATTATTGGTTGATGGATTCAATAAGGCAAAATGAGGACAACATAGTGATGTCAACTTCTTTCCTCGCTGCTAGGGCAGGTGGTAAGAAGTGGAGGAGCGGAGTACGTTGTAAAATATTTTGATTTAATGCATTGGTGGGGCAATGCAAATGTTCTATTACTGATCGGGTATACATGACCAGGTGCATGTATGTGTATATGTAGGTGCTGGTGGTGCCTTAGTGAGATGTAAATAGACATAGTGGTGCTGGCAGGGCTGTGTGTAAGGGGCACTCAGAGCCTACCCCTAACCCCTCTTCTAGGTAGGATCACCACACTCAGGCTCAAGGCAGGAGGTGCCCAGGGTAGCCACACAGCTTGGTGGTGGTGGGCAGAGCATTGGTAACCATGGGGACCAGGAATGCTGGATCCCTATTGGTAGAGCTAAGAAATCTTGTTTCCCAATGGGGGAAAAGGGTGGGGTGATACTCTACAATGAACCCATGTACCATATAAATAATAAACCAGAGGGCTTGACTCTCTCTTCTTCTTTACACTTTATACTCGTCCTTTCTCTTTGTCTGTATTGATTTCACTATAGCCTGCCTACACAACCACAGATTTGAGCTTTAGCCATTCTACAAAACTGGTGACCACGACAAGTGGTAAATCTATTAGTTGGAGGAGAGGATTCGAAATAGCGAAATAGCGAATGGTAGACAGGAAGTGTGAACACTTATTTGTCTCTCATTTTTGCTTGAGTGCAAGTAAATAAGAAACACAAGGAATAATTACTAGCATGTGGTGAATAAGGGGTCAAATTTCCCTGGATCATCAGCCCATGCTTTTTCTAATCTATTCTTGAATGAATTTATTGACTTGGCATTAATAACATTTTGTGGGAGACTGTTCCATATATTTATGATCCTGTTTGAGAAACTGTGTTGCCTTAACTTTGAAATCGCTCTGGGTTTTACTAGTTTGAGAGTATGGCCCCGAGTGCCTTCTCTTTTATTCAAGGTGAAAAATTGGTTCATATCTATTTTATCAAAACCTTTCATAATTTTAAATACTTCAATTATGTCACTTCTTTTCCTTCTGTAGGAAAGGGTAGGAAGTTTCAATTCCCTAAGCCTTTGTTCATAGGGTAAGTCCTTTATAACTGCAACTAATTTTGTTGCACGTCTCTGAAGCTTTTCAATCTCCAGAATATCTTTCCGAAAAATTGGGCTCCAAATTTGTGGACAGTATTCCAAAATTGGCCTAACAAGAGACTTAAATAGAATGAGAAAAAGGAAAGTTCTTTGAATTATTCCTACTCTCTGGTTAGCATTTGAGATGATAGTCCTCATATGTTTCTGAAAGGAGAGTTGGGAGTCGAAGGTTACGCCCAAGTCCTTTTCATAGCTTTCTTGTTGCAGGACAGTGTTCTTCATATTTATTTTTTTTGCATTTTTTTTTTTATTGAGGCTGTATTTATACTGTCCATAGCATGTAAGCCCAGGTACCTAGGCTTGTTTTCAATGCTGGCCAGCTGTAGTTTTGGTGTTGTCTTACCAAGCAGTAGCTGCTGATAAGTTATTTGATTGTCTGCATTTCAGTAGCAGATAGATAGTCTGTTGGTATGTTTAGTAGTCTATGTTAGTTTTTTTTGGGGCCCTCTTGGCATTGTATTTTTGTTCTATTCTTATTACTATGTTAGTTGTTTTCTTAAGGTTCTATGTTAGTGTTTTGGGGTTTTCTTGGGAAGAGTTTTCCGCTTTTTTCTACTTAATTCTATACTAGCCTATTTTATTTACATGTCCATAGGCCTGTATGTAATAGGTGGTTGAGTTATGTTTGTTTGAATTTGATTTGACTTATATTGTTGTTAGATATTGTAATGGCCCAC
>JASIRB010000182.1:5000-24553 GCA_030323885.1 Branchipolynoe longqiensis
ACCAATAACACACTGTGTACACTGTGCACACTGTGTGGTACACAGACATAACACACTGTGTGCTACACCCATAACACACTGTTATGTGTCTGTATCACACAGTGTCTGCTACACATTGTGGTATGTGTGTAACACACATTGTGATATCCACATTGTGTTAAGTGTGATATCCACATTGTGTTAAATGTGATATCCACATGCTACACACATAACACATTGTGTGGTAGACACACACAACAAACTGTGCTACACACATAACACTTTGTTACACACATAAAACACTGTGTTACCCACACATAACACACTGTATGGTACACACACATAACATACTGTGTGTTACACACATAACACACTGTGCGTTACACACATAACACACTGTGTGTTACACATCATAACATACTGTGTGGTACAGACACATCATAACATACTGTGTTGCATACACATAGCTACACTGTGTAGCACACATATAACAAATAACACACTGTGGTACACACACGTAACACACTGTGTGTTACACACATAAACACACTGTTTGGTACCCACACATAACAGACACATAACACACCGTGTGGTACACACACATAACACACTGTGTGTTGCACAAATAACACACTGTGTGGTGCACAGATATAGCACACTGTGTGGTACACAGACATAACACACTGTGTGCTACACCCACACACCCTGTGTGCTACACCTCTGTGTGTTGCACACACACAACACACTCTCTGGTACACACCTAACCCACTTTGTGTTATACCCATAACATACTGTCTGTTACACCCATAACAAACTGTGTTGCACACCCATAGCACACTGTGTGCTACACAAATAACACTGTGTGTTACACACATATAACATACTGTGCGGTAACACACTGTGTTGCACACATAACAAACTGTGTGGTACACACATAGCACAATGTGTGGTACACACATAACACATTGTGTGGTACACACATACGACATTGTGTGCTAAACACATAACACACTGTGTGTTGCACACACATAGCACACTGAGGTACACACATAGCACACTGTGTGGTACACACAGATAACACACTGTGTGGTACAGATATAACACAGTGTGTTGCACTGTGTGTTATCTGTGGTGCACACACATAACACATAACACACAGTGCGTTATGTGTGTCAACACTGTGTGGTACACACACATAACACACTGTTACACACACATAACACACTGTGTGTTACACACACATAACACACTGTGTGGTACACACATAAAAGTCAGTGTATAACACACTGTGTGGTACACACATAACACACTGTGTTACACCAACACAGTGTGTTATGTGTTTTGCACACACAGAACACACAGTGTGGTATGTGTAACACTGTGTGTTACACACATACCACACTGTGTGTTACACACACATAACACACTGTGTGATACAAACACATAACACTGCGTTACACACATAACACACTGTGCATTATACACCCATAACACACTGTGTGTTACACACATAAAACACTGTTACACACACATAACCCACTGTGTGGTACACACATAACACACTGTGTGGTACTCACACATAACATACTGTGTTACACACATAACACTGTGCGTTCCACACATAACACACTGTGTTACACATCATAATATACTGTGTGGTACACACACATAACACACTGTGTGTTGCATACACATAGCACACTGTGTGCTACACCCATAACACTGTGTGGTGTGTGGTTACACACATAACAAACTGTGCTACACACATAACACACTGTGTGTTACACACATAACACACTGTGTATTACACACATAACTGTTTGGTATATACCACACTGGGTTACACCCATAACACACTGTGTGTTGCACACACATAACACACTCTCTGGAACACACATGACGCACTGTGTGTTATACCCATAACACACTGTCTGTTACACCCATAACAAACTGTGTTGCACACACATAGCACACTGTGTGCTACACACATAACTCACTGTGTGTTACACACACACATAACATGCTGTGTGTTACACACACATAACACACTGTGTGGTACACACATATAACACACTGTATGTTACACACACATAACACTGTGTGTTACACCCACTATGCGGTACAGACACATAACACACCGTGTGTTACACACACATAACACACTGTGTGTTGCACACATAACACACTGTGTTATGCACACATAACACAGTGTGTTATGTGTGTAACGCACAGTGTTACACACAGACATAACACCCTGTGTTACACCCATAACACCCTGTGTGTCACACCAATAACACACCGTGTATAACACACATACCACACTGTGTGCTACACACATAACACTGTGTAGCACACACATAACAAACAGTGTGGTACACACATAACACACTGTGTGGTAGCCACACATAACACTGTGGGTTACACCCATAACACACTGTGTGTCACAGCAATAACACACTGTGTGCTACACACATAACACACTGTGTGCAACACACATAAAACACTGTGTAGCACACACATAACACACTGTGTGGTACACACACATAATATACTGTATGTTACAGACATAACACACTGTGCGTTACACACATAACACACTGTGTGTTACACATCATAACACACTATGTGTTACACACATAAAACACTGTGTTACACACACATAACACACTGTGTGTTGCACACAACCCACTGTGTGGTGCACACACATAACTGACTGTCTGGTACACAGACATAACACACCGTGTGTTACACCCATAACACACTGTGTGTCACAGCAATAACACACTGTGTGCTACACACATAACACACATAGCACACTCTGTGCAACACACAAAACACTGTGTAGCACACACATAAACTAACACACTGTGTGTTACACCTGTAACACACTGTGGGTTACACATAACACACTGTGTGGTACACACACATAACACAATGTGTGTTACACACATAACACACTGTACACACCCATAACACACTGTGTGCTACACACATAACACACATAACACAATGTGTGGTACACACACTGTGTGGGTACACCCAGAGCGCACTGTGTGGTACATACACATAACACACTGTGTGATACACACACATAACACACTGTGTTACACCAAAAACACACTGTGTACACTGTGCACACTGTGTGGTACATAGACATAACACACTGTGTGCTACACCCATAACACACTGTTATGTGTCTGTATCATAGTGTCTGCTACACATTGTGATATCCACATTGTGTTAAATGTGATATCCACATGCTACACACATAACACATTGTGTGGTAGACACACACAACAAACTGTGCTACACACATAACACACATAAAACACTGTGTTACCCACACATAACACACTGTGTGGTACACACACATAACATACTGTGTGTTACACACATAACACACTGTGCATTACACACATAACACACATAACACATCATAACACACATAACACACATAACACATCATAACATACTGTGTGGTACAGACACATCATAACATACTGTGTTGCATACACATAGCACACTGTGTGCTACACTGTGTAGCACACATATAACAAACTGTTTGCTACACAAACAACACACTGTGGTACACACACGTAACACACTGTGTGTTCCACACATAAACACACTGTTTGGTACCCACACATAACACACTGTGTGTTACACACACTATGCGGTACAGACACATAACACACCGTGTGGTACACACACATAACACACTGTGTGTTGCACACATAACACACTGTGTGGTGCACACACATAACACACTGTGTGGTACACAGACATAACACACTGTGTGCTACACCCATAACACTCTGTGTGTTGCACACACACAACACACTCTCTGTTACACACCTAACCCACTTTGTGTTATATCCATAACATACTGCCCGTTACACCCATAACAAACTGTGTTGCACACCCATAGCACACTGTGTGCTACACACATAACACTGTGTGTTACACACATATCACATACTGTGCGGTAACACACTGTGTTGCACACATAACAAACTGTGTGGTACACACATAGCACAATGTGTGGTACACACATAACACATTGTGTGGTACACACACATACGACATTGTGTGTTAAACACATAACACACTGTGTGTTGCCCACACATAACACAATGTGTGGTACACACTAGTATAACACACATAGCACACTGTGTGGTACACACAGATAACACACTGTGTGGTACAGATATAACACAGTGTGTTGCACTGTGTGTTATCTGTGGTGCACACACATAACACATAACACACAGTGCGTTATGTGTGTCAACCCTGTGTGGTACACACACATAACACACTGTTACACACACATAACACACTGTGTGTTACACACACATAACACACTGTGTGGTACACACATAACACACTGTGTGGTACACACATAACACACTGTGTGTTAGACACATAAAAGTCAGTGTATAACACACTGTGTGGTACACACATAACACACTGTGTTACACCAACACAGTGTGTTATGTGTTTTACACACACAGAACACACTGTGGATATCACACTTAACACAATGTGTGTTACACACATACCACACTGTGGGTTACACACACATAACACACTGTGTGATACAAACACATAACACAGTGCGTTACACACATAACATACTGTGCTACACACATAACCCACTGTGCGTTACACACATAACACACTGTGCATTATACACCCATAACACACTGTGTGTTACACACATAAAACACTGTTACACACACATAACCCGCTGTGAGGTACACACATAAGACACTGTGTGGTACACACACATAACATACTGTGTTACACACATAACACTGTCGTTCCACACATAACACACTGTGTTACACATCATAATATACTGTGTGGTACACACACATAACACACTGTGTGTTGCATACACATAGCACACTGTGTGCTACACACATAACACTGTGTGGTGTGTGGTTACACACATAACAAACTGTGTGCTACACACATAACACACTGTGTGTTACACACATAACACACTGTGTATTACACACATAACTGTTTGGTATATACCACACTGGGTTACACCCATAACACACTGTGTGTTGCACACACATAACACACTCTCTGGTACACACATGACGCACTGTGTGTTATACCCATAACACACTGTCTGTTACACCCATAACAAACTGTGTTGCACACACATAGCACACTGTGTGGTACACACACATAACACACTGTGTGTTGCATACACATAGCATGCTGTGTGTTACACACACATAACACACTGTGTGGTACACACATATAACACACTGTGTGTTACACACACATAACACTGTGTGTTACACCCACTATGCGGTACAGACACATAACACACCGTGTGTTACACACACATAACACACTGTGTGTTACACCCATAACACACTGTTATGTGCACACACATAACACACTGTGTGGTACACAGACATAACACCCTGTGTTACACCCATAACACCCTGTGTGTCACACCAATAACACACTGTGTGCTACACACATAACACACATAGCACACTGTGTGCTACACACATAACACTGTGTAGCACACACATAACAAACAGTGTGGTACACACATAACACACTGTGTGGTAGACACACATAACACTGTGTGTTACACATATAACATACTGTGTGGTACACACCCATAACACACTGTGTGTTACACACATACCACACTGTGTGTTACACACATAACTCTGTGTAGCACACACATAACACACTGTGTGGTACACACACATAATATACTGTGTGTTACAGACATAACACACTGTGCGTTACACACATAACACACTGTGTGTTACACATCATAACACACTATGTGTTACACACATACAACACTGTGTTACACACACATAACACACTGTGTGTTGCACACAACCCACTGTGTGGTGCACACACATAATTCACTGTCTGGTACACAGACATAACACACCGTGTGTTACACCCATAACACACTGTGTATCACACCAATAACACTGTGTGCTACACACATAACACACATAACACAATGTGTGGTACACACACTGTGTGGGTACACCCAGAGCGCACTGTGTGGTACATACACATAACGCACTGTGTGATACACACACATAACACACTGTGTTACACCAATAACACACTGTGTACACTGTGCACACTGTGTGGTACACAGACAAAACACACTGTGTGCTACACCCATAACACACTGTTATGTGTCTGTATCACAGTGTCTGCTACACATTGTGATATCCACATTGTGTTAAATGTGATATCCACATGCTACACACATAACACATTGTGTGGTAGACACACACAACAAACTGTGCTACACACATAACACTTTGTTACACACATAAAACACTGTGTTACCCACACATAACACACTGTGTCGTACACACACATAACATACTGTGTGTTACACACATAACACACTGTGCATTACACACATAACACACTGTGTGTTACACATCATAACATACTGTGTGGTACAGACACATCATAACATACTGTGTTGCATACACATAGCACACTGTGTGCTACACTGTGTAGCACACATATAACAAACTGTTTGCTACACAAATAACACACTGTGGTACACACATGTAACACACTGTGTGTTCCACACATAAACACACTGTTTGGTACCCACACATAACACACTGTGTGTTACACACACTATGCGGTACAGACACATAACACACCGTGTGGTACACACACATAACACACTGTGTGTTGCACACATAACACACTGTGTGGTGCACACACATAGCACACTGTGTGCTACACCCATAACACTCTGTGTGTTGCACACACACAACACACTCTCTGTTACACACCTAACCCACTTTGTGTTATATCCATAACATACTGCCTGTACACCCATAACAAACTGTGTTGCACACCCATAGCACACTGTGTGCTACACACATAACACTGTGTGTTACACACATATAACATACTGTGCGGTAACACACTGTGTTGCACACATAACAAACTGTGTGGTACACACATAGCACAATGTGTGGTACACACATAACACATTGTGTGGTACACACACATACGACATTGTGTGCTAAACACATAACACACTGTGTGTTGCCCACACATAGCACACTGAGGTACACACACATAACACAATGTGTGGTACACACTGGTACAACACACATAGCACACTGTGTGGTACACACAGATAACACACTGTGTGGTACAGATATAACACAGTGTGTTGCACTGTGTGTTATCTGTGGTGCACACACATAACACATAACACACAGTGCGTTATGTGTGTCAACACTGTGTGGTACACACACATAACACACTGTTACACACACATAACACACTGTGTGTTACACACACATAACACACTGTGTGGTACACACATAAAAGTCAGTGTATAACACACTGTGTGGTACACACATAACACACTGTGTTACACCAACACAGTGTGTTATGTGTTTTGCACACACAGAACACACTGTGGATATCAGACTTAACACAATGTGTGTTACACACATACCACACTGTGTGTTACACACACATAACACACTGTGTGATACAAACACATAACACAGTGCGTTACACACATAACATACTGTGCTACACACATAACCCACTGTGCGTTACACACATAACACACTGTGCATTATACACCCATAACACACTGTGTGTTACACACATAAAACACTGTTACACACACATAACCCACTCGTCTTAGAAGTATAAAATGTTGTGGAATTACTTGCCGATGGGTTTTTCGACAAGGAAGTGTCAATTCTTAAAGAAACATTAGACTTTTGCATTGGTATTACTGTAATTGGCCATGTCTGAAGCCTCGTGTCGCTGGTAGATTGTTTTGCCATTTGTACTACTTTCGGTATTTTTCTTTAACCTTGAGGTACACATGTAGGTTAGGGTAGGGTAGGGGTAGGGGTAGGGACAGTGGGACCTGTCAGGTCAGGTCCCACTGTTACTACGCTGTGAAGCGTAGTAACAGTGGGACTTTTCACATTTCTGCTATATTAGCCGGTAAAATTTCTCGGTTCGATGTGATTCTTTACATGTATTTCTACCGCACTTTAAAATGCACATTGAATTTGCCTATATGACCCGCTACATGAGTGTCTTACATATTGAATTGTTTTTCGCAGGATGTATTATCGTTGGAAACGTTCATGAAAGTTTTTTTATATAGATATTTGTCTGTGCAAGAAATTTTTGAAAGATTAAATAGTCTATTTGAATATATTTTGAGATTAATAAATTCTGAATTTATTCTGTGGAAGTAGTAATTCTATTTAAAAATGCTCTTGGAGGTAATACTATGTATTAAAAATCTAGTGAGGTTAGTTAGTCAGTGTAGACGTATTCATACTGTGATAAAAGTCTTTGACTATGGGTTGAATACATTTATTTGCATTGCATTTCAATTTCATGGAGATTTTGTTTTAGCAAATAGACAATTGTATACTAGTGACAAGGTGTTGTTTACTAGCTGAAGTAGAGACTTTGCAAATGGTATATAAGTAATAAACCTTTATATTACTTTTGGTTCTGAAATTAATGGAAATTTATCACGTTGGCTAATTCGCTACACTCGGCTGAAAAGAAGAGGAGGAAAGAGACAGAAACCAAAGTGGATTAAATAAAGTATTTAATAAAAAAACAAGTCGGACCTTGGCAGGTGGTGTTCAGAATTAGATCAGGTGGCGACAGTGGCCAGTAACGTATGCTGACTGGAATGCATAACCAGGAAGTTCAACCCAATGCAGAGATGGGCAGTAACATGTCAGGATCAGCGCTCACCCAACAAATGAGCGAGCGCTGAAGGGGCAGTACTAATCTCGAGATGAGACAGGTAGGCTTGGAAGGAGGTTGTCTTCCAGGTACCTGCTGACATCAATGACGGTAGGGGAAGTCCAGCAGCCACGCAAGCTTGAGCGGCGCCAGGGCGTAGACTATGGAGGGTAGCCGGACGTCGAGTAGATCGAGGTGGTGGTAGTGCGTCTCATAGCGTCTTGGTCAGCATTTTGAGAGTCAATGGGCGGGATGACGGCAGGAGGAAAGCTGGATAATCAGGGCGAGGGGTAACGGACCCTAGATAGCGACGCCAGGCCTGAACGGGGCAGCAGTGGGCAGCAGGGATTGGAGGGAGGAGGAACTGGAGGGGGCAGGAGGAGACCGGGCAGGTTTTGGTGGAAACAACCAAGACTTTAAAACCCGAGGCGGAGAGGGAGACATGCTTAAATCTTAAGACATGACTGGCGGGAGATGAGGAGACTACTAAATTACTCTGGCGGAGCAAACAGCCTATAATCAGGGCAGCAATAGCAGCTACTGGAGGAAGACTGCGAGACATGAGTGAGAATATAACTCTGGCAGACTGTCGTGGTGAGACAGCAGGGGCTTGGGATTGGACATGAGTTGAGGACTTAATCACGGCCCTCTTCATCACGACTAATTCATAAGCTTTGAAAACTGAGGAATCGGGAGCACGAGTTGACACCCAAATCTTAACTGAACTGAAATAGTTCATGACTGCTCCAGGGGAGGGTAGGGAGGACGCTAGATCGAGAATAAATGAGAGTAGATCATAGAGGTGGGGTGCCAGGGGCGGGAAGCAGTGGGTGTCGGCGAAAAGGAGATATCGCCTGATATGTGCCGACTTGTTTTGCCAAGTGCGCTTAGCGAGGCCGTCACGATACATCATGATGAGGCGACGATGGTGATTCATCATGTAGCCTGGAAGATAGAGGCAAACAACGAACTATCTTCCAGGCTGGGTAAAGTACATGACAGTTAAAGATCAAAGTCGAGCAGTGTTAAAGGAAGGATTACGGATATTTCAGTCAGCCCGAGCGAATTACAAAGTGCATCGGTTTTAACTTTAAGAGTAGAATCATGAAACGATCTGCTTAAGGCATCTGCCAGAACCAATTCGGTACCTGGTTTATATTTTACTTCAAGTTCAAAGTTATGACTCGCTGACAACAACCAGAGCGCACAGGCACAAAGGATCGGGTCCCTACCCCTCCCCGAGGACAGGACCTGCTGGGAGGCTTGATCGTCGGTATTGATAATTACAAAGTAATTGACTGGATCAGGCGGGAGAAGGGCAGTAATTGCTTGGACTAATTTTAACGCCTCTAGCTGGGCTATGTTTGTCAACTTATCCAACACTGCTTGCGGGAACTCTGCTCTATAGAACTTAGAACTGGAGAAAGCCCCAGCAGCAGTCAAGGTTGCATCACACTCAATGATCCAGGGGCTCGGGGGTTGACTCAGCAGTAACAGAATCGCATTAAATGTTGCTGCGAATTTCTGGAACCACTCTAAATCTTTCAGAAGATCTGGGTTAAAGGAATCGACCCCTTTGGTGGAGCAGCCCTGAGGGCGGCAAGGCTTCTATTTGTAAACCTGGCTGCCGGCTTAATGCACTTTGCTAGATGATTGATTTTTCCTGCTATACTTTGCAATTCTTTCTTAGTCGCAGTCGTCTTAGACTTCTTTCACTTTTTCAATTGGCAGGGAGACCGTCATCCCTATCGTATCTACTTTAAGACCCAACCAGACCAACGAGTTACAAGGGGGAAAGCATTTTTCGGCAGCTACCTCTAAGCCTAGCATATGGGCAAGCTCATGAAGTCTAGTATATGCCTGTGACGCTTTTTCAAATAATGATTCCACCCAACAAAATCATCTAAATAACAGAGCGAGAAGAACCCTTCTCGCCACAGCAACCAGACCAATGCCCTAGTTGTCCTCGCGCATGCCAATGCTGACGTGCGACAGCTAAATGGCGGAGCTATGTCTACGTAGAACTCATGTTTAAGGGTAATCCCAAGAAGCGGTACCGACAGAGGGCACACTCTCAACTGGCGGTACGCCCTGGCCAGATCAGCTGACCAGAGCCATGCATTAGGTCCTAACAGTGACAGTCTATCAGCCAGCGTAGAGACTGACGGAAGTGTAAAGTTAAACGCATTACCCAAATAAAAACCTCTTTTAATCCCGGCATTCACTCCTTTCCCTGGGGGAAAGCTCAAGTCAATAATGCCTGTCTAGAAGTAGAGTTCTTCTTGGGATGGGTCATCATCGGGCTAACCTGGAACCATGGCCCAAAAGGCGGCTCCGAGAAAGGGCCTAATAACGCTCTTTTGCTATGAACCCGCAAATATGTGTATCTAAATCAGCGGCCGGTGTATGATTAGTAGATGAAGGGGAAGGTGGGAAAGCAGCAGTATAGTCCAGGGGCCACCCATACTCGAGATGATCAACTTGTATCGAGATGTATCGGAAAAGTCTGACAGAAGCGCCCTCCAGACGGGGATGTTAAGACCTGAGGGAATGGGAAGCCTTGCCTCAAGATAATTTGGAAGAGCCGTATTACATACGGCATCAAAGATGGATAAATAGTTCTCAAAGGCGCGCAACCGGCCAGAATGATGCCAACGTTAAGCTAAACAATCTCGGGGATGGTGGTGGGCAACCTCGAGGCCTAACCTCGTTAGGCAGAACCAACGCATCTGCGACGGAAGTATCGAACCAATCGAAGACTATGTCTGGCAACGTCATGTCCACATCTGTAGCGGCAGTGGCTACCTCCGCTAAGAATGAGTGGGGTAGGGGAGGGGGGGGAGTGGGGGGGGGGGGTGAGTGGGTGGGGGTAGGAGAAAGCAAACTCAGTATAAAACAGATAGACGGAGAAGAAACGCATGAGCACGACAAACTAGGCAACACATTTAAAGTAGACAAGCTTATTGGAGTTACAGTTGAAGACATAGAAAACAGTACTTGAGCTCGGGTTATGTTGAGCAGAGCCACAGAGTGGGTCACTAGTCGGCTGTGCTGAGGGTATGGAGGGGGTGGGGGGGTGGAGCGGAACAACACCAGCACCGGGAACCACTACCTCACGCTTCAGTAGTTCCACAGCCAGGACAGGCACTTGTCCTTGAACTGCGCCCACTTAAGACGTGGGTGTTTTTCCAGCTGACTCCGGAAGGTCACTGCAGGGTTGAAGTTCAAGGGGCGGGACGCCGGCACTGTCGACTACCACAGCCTGACCGACTGATAATAGCGGTGTCACACTTACATCTTGTTGTGGTTGTACACTCTCAGCCGCCCTCTTATCGTTCGCCTTCCTCTTTTTCAAGCAGTCTTGCTCTTTATGTGGAAGTGACCGCTTATACCTATACGCACAGAACGCGCAGATATGCGCATATCTGTCGGGCAATGTACCATGCGAAGCAGTGAAACCGCACGGGCGTCCCCAGTTCCAATTAAAGCACGCCTTCCCCTCGGTCTCTTTACTGCGTATAGACTGGCCTAGCAGCTGCCAAGCGGTTTGTCTCGGCACACACATCACGTTGAATACCAGATATCGCAAACTCATCCCAGCCTCATATTTCAATATCACCTATTTGGTGCAGAATCATGGGTTAGTCATGGTCATCGTTTCGAGGCTATATCGACAATAATTCAATGTCACTAATTTTCTTCAAAATCATCAACTAGGACCTTTAGCAATGTTCTGGTGCAATATCAAAATCATATTTCAATATCACCTATTTGGTGCAGAATCGTGGGTTAGTCATGGTCATCGTTTTGAGGCTATATCGACAATAATTCAATGTCACTAATTTTCGTCAAAATCATCAACTAGGACCTTTAGCAATGTTCTGGTGCAATATCAAAATCATATTTCAATATCACCTATTTGGTGCAGAATCGTGGGTTAGTCATGGTCATCGTTTCGAGGCTATATCGACAATAATTCAATGTCACTAATTTTCTTCAAAATCATCAACTAGGACCTTTAGCAATGTTCTGGTGCAATATCAAAATCATATTTCAATATCACCTATTTGGTGCAGAATCGTGGGTTAGTCATGGTCATCGTTTCGAGGCTATATCGACAATAATTCAATGTCACTAATTTTCTTCAAAATCATCAACTAGGACCTTTAGCAATGTTCTGGTGCAATATCAAAATCATATTTCAATATCACCTATTTGGTGCAGAATCGTGGGTTAGTCATGGTCATCGTTTCGAGGCTATATCGACAATAATTCAATGTCACTAATTTTCTTCAAAATCATCAACTAGGACCTTTAGCAATGTTCTGGTGCAATATCAAAATCATATTTCAATATCACCTATTGGTGCAGAATCGTGGGTTAGTCATGGTCATCGTTTCGAGGCTATATCGACAATAATTCAATGTCACTAATTTTCTTCAAAATCATCAACTAGGACCTTTAGCAATGTTCTGGTGCAATATCAAAATCATATTTCAATATCACCTATTTGGTGCAGAATCGTGGGTTAGTCATGGTCATCGTTTCGAGGCTATATCGACAATAATTCAATGTCACTAATTTTCTTCAAAATCATCAACTAGGACCTTTAGCAATGTTCTGGTGCAATATCAAAATCATATTTCAATATCACCTATTTGGTGCAGAATCGTGGGTTAGTCATGGTCATCGTTTCGAGGCTATATCGACAATAATTCAATGTCACTAATTTTCTTCAAAATCATCAACTAGGACCTTTAGCAATGTTCTGGTGCAATATCAAAATCATATTTCAATATCACCTATTTGGTGCAGAATCGTGGGTTAGTCATGGTCATCGTTTCGAGGCTATATCGACAATAATTCAATGTCACTAATTTTCTTCAAAATCATCAACTAGGACCTTTAGCAATGTTCTGGTGCAATATCAAAATCATATTTCAATATCACCTATTTGGTGCAGAATCGTGGGTTAGTCATGGTCATCGTTTCGAGGCTATATCGACAATAATTCAATGTCACTAATTTTCTTCAAAATCATCAACTAGGACCTTTAGCAATGTTC
Organism: Branchipolynoe longqiensis; assembly: GCA_030323885.1. Taxonomy (NCBI): domain Eukaryota; kingdom Metazoa; phylum Annelida; class Polychaeta; order Phyllodocida; family Polynoidae; genus Branchipolynoe; species Branchipolynoe longqiensis. Next base: position 18,823 of record JASIRB010000182.1, read on the forward strand.
TGGTGCAATATCAAAATCATATTTCAATATCACCTATTTCGTGCAGAATCGTGGGTTAGTCATGGTCATCGTTTCGAGGCTATATCGACAATAATTCAATGTCACTAATTTTCTTCAAAATCATCAACTAGGACCTTTAGCAATGTTCTGGTGCAATATCAAAATCATATTTCAATATCACCTATTTGGTGCAGAATCGTGGGTTAGTCATGGTCATCGTTTCGAGGCTATATCGACAATAATTCAATGTCACTAATTTTCTTCAAAATCATCAACTAGGACCTTTAGCAATGTTCTGGTGCAATATCAAAATCATATTTCAATATCACCTATTTGGTGCAGAATCGTGGGTTAGTCATGGTCATCGTTTCGAGGCTATATCGACAATAATTCAATGTCACTAATTTTCTTCAAAATCATCAACTAGGACCTTTAGCAATGTTCTGGTGCAATATCAAAATCATATTTCAATATCACCCAATTGGTGAAGAATCATGGGTTAGTCATGGTGATCGTTTCGAGGCTATATCGACAATAATTCAATGTCACTAATTTTCTTTAAAATCATCAACTAGGACCTTTAGCAATGTTCTGGTGCAATATCAAAATCATATTTCAATATCACCTATTTGGTGCAGAATCGTGGGTTAGTCATGGTCATCGTTTCGAGGCTATATCGACAATAATTCAATGTCACTAATTTTCTTCAAAATCATCAACTAGGACCTTTAGCAATGTTCTGGTGCAATATCAAAATCATATTTCAATATCACCTATTTGGTGCAGAATCGTGGGTTAGTCATGGTCATCGTTTCGAGGCTATATCGACAATAATTCAATGTCACTAATTTTCTTCAAAATCATCAACTAGGACCTTTAGCAATGTTCTGGTGCAATATCAAAATCATATTTCAATATCACCTATTTGGTGCAGAATCGTGGGTTAGTCATGGTCATCGTTTCGAGGCTATATCGACAATAATTCAATGTCACTAATTTTCTTCAAAATCATCAACTAGGACCTTTAGCAATGTTCTGGTGCAATATCAAAATCATATTTCAATATCACCTATTTGGTGCAGAATCGTGGGTTAGTCATGGTCATCGTTTCGAGGCTATATCGACAATAATTCAATGTCACTAATTTTCTTCAAAATCATCAACTAGGACCTTTAGCAATGTTCTGGTGCAATATCAAAATCATATTTCAATATCACCTATTTGGTGCAGAATCGTGGGTTAGTCATGGTCATCGTTTCGAGGCTATATCGACAATAATTCAATGTCACTAATTTTCTTCAAAATCATCAACTAGGACCTTTAGCAATGTTCTGGTGCAATATCAAAATCATATTTCAATATCACCTATTTGGTGCAGAATCGTGGGTTAGTCATGGTCATCGTTTCGAGGCTATATCGACAATAATTCAATGTCACTAATTTTCTTCAAAATCATCAACTAGGACCTTTAGCAATGTTCTGGTGCAATATCAAAATCATATTTCAATATCACCTATTTGGTGCAGAATCGTGGGTTAGTCATGGTCATCGTTTCGAGGCTATATCGACAATAATTCAATGTCACTAATTTTCTTCAAAATCATCAACTAGGACCTTTAGCAATGTTCTGGTGCAATATCAAAATCATATTTCAATATCACCTATTTGGTGCAGAATCGTGGGTTAGTCATGGTCATCGTTTCGAGGCTATATCGACAATAATTCAATGTCACTAATTTTCTTCAAAATCATCAACTAGGACCTTTAGCAATGTTCTGGTGCAATATCAAAATCATATTTCAATATCACCTATTTGGTGCAGAATCGTGGGTTAGTCATGGTCATCGTTTCGAGGCTATATCGACAATAATTCAATGTCACTAATTTTCTTCAAAATCATCAACTAGGACCTTTAGCAATGTTCTGGTGCAATATCAAAATCATATTTCAATATCACCTATTTGGTGCAGAATCGTGGGTTAGTCATGGTCATCGTTTCGAGGCTATATCGACAATAATTCAATGTCACTAATTTTCTTCAAAATCATCAACTAGGACCTTTAGCAATGTTCTGGTGCAATATCAAAATCATATTTCAATATCACCTATTTGGTGCAGAATCGTGGGTTAGTCATGGTCATCGTTTCGAGGCTATATCGACAATAATTCAATGTCACTAATTTTCTTCAAAATCATCAACTAGGACCTTTAGCAATGTTCTGGTGCAATATCAAAATCATATTTCAATATCACCTATTTGGTGCAGAATCGTGGGTTAGTCATGGTCATCGTTTCGAGGCTATATCGACAATAATTCAATGTCACTAATTTTCTTCAAAATCATCAACTAGGACCTTTAGCAATGTTCTGGTGCAATATCAAAATCATATTTCAATATCACCTATTTCGTGCAGAATCGTGGGTTAGTCATGGTCATCGTTTCGAGGCTATATCGACAATAATTCAATGTCACTAATTTTCTTCAAAATCATCAACTAGGACCTTTAGCAATGTTCTGGTGCAATATCAAAATCATATTTCAATATCACCTATTTGGTGCAGAATCGTGGGTTAGTCATGGTCATCGTTTCGAGGCTATATCGACAATAATTCAATGTCACTAATTTTCTTCAAAATCATCAACTAGGACCTTTAGCAATGTTCTGGTGCAATATCAAAATCATATTTCAATATCACCTATTTGGTGCAGAATCGTGGGTTAGTCATGGTCATCGTTTCGAGGCTATATCGACAATAATTCAATGTCACTAATTTTCTTCAAAATCATCAACTAGGACCTTTAGCAATGTTCTGGTGCAATATCAAAATCATATTTCAATATCACCTATTTGGTGCAGAATCGTGGGTTAGTCATGGTCATCGTTTCGAGGCTATATCGACAATAATTCAATGTCACTAATTTTCTTCAAAATCATCAACTAGGACCTTTAGCAATGTTCTGGTGCAATATCAAAATCATATTTCAATATCACCTATTTGGTGCAGAATCGTGGGTTAGTCATGGTCATCGTTTCGAGGCTATATCGACAATAATTCAATGTCACTAATTTTCTTCAAAATCATCAACTAGGACCTTTAGCAATGTTCTGGTGCAATATCAAAATCATATTTCAATATCACCTATTTGGTGCAGAATCGTGGGTTAGTCATGGTCATCGTTTCGAGGCTATATCGACAATAATTCAATGTCACTAATTTTCTTCAAAATCATCAACTAGGACCTTTAGCAATGTTCTGGTGCAATATCAAAATCATATTTCAATATCACCTATTTGGTGCAGAATCGTGGGTTAGTCATGGTCATCGTTTCGAGGCTATATCGACAATAATTCAATGTCACTAATTTTCTTCAAAATCATCAACTAGGACCTTTAGCAATGTTCTGGTGCAATATCAAAATCATATTTCAATATCACCTATTTGGTGCAGAATCGTGGGTTAGTCATGGTCATCGTTTCGAGGCTATATCGACAATAATTCAATGTCACTAATTTTCTTCAAAATCATCAACTAGGACCTTTAGCAATGTTCTGGTGCAATATCAAAATCATATTTCAATATCACCTATTTCGTGCAGAATCGTGGGTTAGTCATGGTCATCGTTTCGAGGCTATATCGACAATAATTCAATGTCACTAATTTTCTTCAAAATCATCAACTAGGACCTTTAGCAATGTTCTGGTGCAATATCAAAATCATATTTCAATATCACCTATTTGGTGCAGAATCGTGGGTTAGTCATGGTCATCGTTTCGAGGCTATATCGACAATAATTCAATGTCACTAATTTTCTTCAAAATCATCAACTAGGACCTTTAGCAATGTTCTGGTGCAATATCAAAATCATATTTCAATATCACCTATTTCGTGCAGAATCGTGGGTTAGTCATGGTCATCGTTTCGAGGCTATATCGACAATAATTCAATGTCACTAATTTTTTTCAAAATCAGCAACTAGGACCTTTAGCAATGTTCTGGTGCAATATCAAAATCGTTTTGCAATATCACCTATTTGGTGCATAATCGTGGGTTAGTCATCGTCATTGTTTCGAGGCTATATCGACAATAATTCAATGTCATTAATTCTCTTCAAAATCATCAATTACGACCTTTAGCAATGTTCTGGTGCAATATCAAAATCATATTTCAATATCAGCTATTTGGTGCAGAATCGTGGGTTAGTCATGGTCATCGTTTCGAGGTTATATCGACAATAATTCAATGTCACTAATTTTCTTCAAAATCATCAACTAGGACCTTTAGCAATGTTCTGGTGCAATATCAAAATCATATTTCAATATCACCTATTTGGTGCAGAATCATGGGTTAGTCATGGTCATCGTTTCGAGGCTATATCGACAATAATTCAATGTCACTAATTTTCTTTAAAATCATCAACTAGGACCTTTAGCATTGTTCTGGTGCAATATCAAAATCATATTTCAATATCACCTATTTGGTGCAGAATCGTGGGTTAGTCATGGTCATCGTTTCGAGGCTATATCGACAATAATTCAATGTCACTAATTTTCTTCAAAATCATCAACTAGGACCTTTAGCAATGTTCTGGTGCAATATCAAAATCATATTTCAATATCACCTATTTCGTGCAGAATCGTGGGTTAGTCATGGTCATCGTTTCGAGGCTATATCGACAATAATTCAATGTCACTAATTTTCTTCAAAATCATCAACTAGGACCTTTAGCAATGTTCTGGTGCAATATCAAAATCATATTTCAATATCACCTATTTGGTGCAGAATCGTGGGTTAGTCATGGTCATCGTTTCGAGGCTATATCGACAATAATTCAATGTCACTAATTTTCTTCAAAATCATCAACTAGGACCTTTAGCAATGTTCTGGTGCAATATCAAAATCATATTTCAATATCACCTATTTGGTGCAGAATCGTGGGTTAGTCATGGTCATCGTTTCGAGGCTATATCGACAATAATTCAATGTCACTAATTTTCTTCAAAATCATCAACTAGGACCTTTAGCAATGTTCTGGTGCAATATCAAAATCATATTTCAATATCACCTATTTCGTGCAGAATCGTGGGTTAGTCATGGTCATCGTTTCGAGGCTATATCGACAATAATTCAATGTCACTAATTTTCTTCAAAATCATCAACTAGGACCTTTAGCAATGTTCTGGTGCAATATCAAAATCATATTTCAATATCACCTATTTGGTGCAGAATCGTGGGTTAGTCATGGTCATCGTTTCGAGGCTATATCGACAATAATTCAATGTCACTAATTTTCTTCAAAATCATCAACTAGGACCTTTAGCAATGTTCTGGTGCAATATCAAAATCATATTTCAATATCACCTATTTGGTGCAGAATCGTGGGTTAGTCATGGTCATCGTTTCGAGGCTATATCGACAATAATTCAATGTCACTAATTTTCTTCAAAATCATCAACTAGGACCTTTAGCAATGTTCTGGTGCAATATCAAAATCATATTTCAATATCACCTATTTCGTGCAGAATCGTGGGTTAGTCATGGTCATCGTTTCGAGGCTATATCGACAATAATTCAATGTCACTAATTTTTCTTCAAAATCATCAACTAGGACCTTTAGCAATGTTCTGGTGCAATATCAAAATCATATTTCAATGTCACCTATTTCGTGTAGAATCGTGGGTTAGTCATGGTCATCATTTCGATGCTATATCGACCATAATTCAATGTCACT
>JASIRB010004242.1:0-17500 GCA_030323885.1 Branchipolynoe longqiensis
TTCAATATCACCTATTTGGTGCAGAATCGTGGGTTAGTCATGGTCATCGTTTCGAGGCTATATCGACAATAATTCAATGTCACTAATTTTCTTCAAAATCATCAACTAGGACCTTTAGCAATGTTCTGGTGCAATATCAAAATCATATTTCAATATCACCTATTTGGTGCAGAATCGTGGGTTAGTCATGGTCATCGTTTCGAGGCTATATCGACAATAATTCAATGTCACTAATTTTCTTCAAAATCATCAACTAGGACCTTTAGCAATGTTCTGGTGCAATATCAAAATCATATTTCAATATCACCTATTTCGTGCAGAATCGTGGGTTAGTCATGGTCATCGTTTCGAGGCTATATCGACAATAATTCAATGTCACTAATTTTCTTCAAAATCATCAACTAGGACCTTTAGCAATGTTCTGGTGCAATATCAAAATCATATTTCAATATCACCTATTTGGTGCAGAATCGTGGGTTAGTCATGGTCATCGTTTCGAGGCTATATCGACAATAATTCAATGTCACTAATTTTCTTCAAAATCATCAACTAGGACCTTTAGCAATGTTCTGGTGCAATATCAAAATCATATTTCAATATCACCTATTTGGTGCAGAATCGTGGGTTAGTCATGGTCATCGTTTCGAGGCTATATCGACAATAATTCAATGTCACTAATTTTCTTCAAAATCATCAACTAGGACCTTTAGCAATGTTCTGGTGCAATATCAAAATCATATTTCAATATCACCTATTTGGTGCAGAATCGTGGGTTAGTCATGGTCATCGTTTCGAGGCTATATCGACAATAATTCAATGTCACTAATTTTCTTCAAAATCATCAACTAGGACCTTTAGCAATGTTCTGGTGCAATATCAAAATCATATTTCAATATCACCTATTTGGTGCAGAATCGTGGGTTAGTCATGGTCATCGTTTCGAGGCTATATCGACAATAATTCAATGTCACTAATTTTCTTCAAAATCATCAACTAGGACCTTTAGCAATGTTCTGGTGCAATATCAAAATCATATTTCAATATCACCTATTTGGTGCAGAATCGTGGGTTAGTCATGGTCATCGTTTCGAGGCTATATCGACAATAATTCAATGTCACTAATTTTCTTCAAAATCATCAACTAGGACCTTTAGCAATGTTCTGGTGCAATATCAAAATCATATTTCAATATCACCTATTTGGTGCAGAATCGTGGGTTAGTCATGGTCATCGTTTCGAGGCTATATCGACAATAATTCAATGTCACTAATTTTCTTCAAAATCATCAACTAGGACCTTTAGCAATGTTCTGGTGCAATATCAAAATCATATTTCAATATCACCTATTTGGTGCAGAATCGTGGGTTAGTCATGGTCATCGTTTCGAGGCTATATCGACAATAATTCAATGTCACTAATTATCTTCAAAATCATCAACTAGGACCTTTAGCAATGTTCTGGTGCAATATCAAAATCATATTTCAATATCAACTATTTGGTGCAGAATCGTGGGTTAGTCATGGTCATCGTTTCGAGGCTATATCGACAATAATTCCATGTCACTAATTTTCTTCAAAATCATCAACTGGGACCGTTAGCAATGTTCTGGTGCAATATCAAAATCATATTTCGTTATCACCTATTTGGTGCAGAATCGTGGTTTAGTCATGGTCATCGTTTCGAGGCTATATCGACAATAATTCAATGTCACTAATTTTCTTCAAAATCATCAACTAGGACCTTTAACAATGTTCTGGTGCAATATCAAAATCATATTTCAATATCACCTATTTGGTGCAGAATCGTGGGTTATCGTTTCGAGGCTATATCGACAATAATTCAATGTCACTAATTTTCTTCAAAATCATCAACTAGGACCTTTAGCAATGTTCTGGTGCAATATCAAAATCATATTTCAATATCACCTATTTGGTGCAGAATCGTGGGTTAGTCATGGTCATCGTTTCGAGGCTATATCGACAATAATTCAATGTCACTAATTTTCTTCAAAATCATCAACTAGGACCTTTAGCAATGTTCTGGTGCAATATCAAAATCATATTTCAATATCACCTATTTGGTGCAGAATCGTGGGTTAGTCATGGTCATCGTTTCGAGGCTATATCGACAATAATTCAATGTCACTAATTTTCTTCAAAATCATCAACTAGGACCTTTAGCAATGTTCTGGTGCAATATCAAAATCATATTTCAATATCACCTATTTGGTGCAGAATCGTGGGTTAGTCATGGTCATCGTTTCGAGGCTATATCGACAATAATTCAATGTCACTAATTTTCTTCAAAATCATGAACTAGGTCCTTTAGCAATGTTCTGGTGCAATATCAAAATCATATTTCAATATCACCTATTTGGTGCAGAATCGTGGGTTAGTCATGGTCATCGTTTCGAGGCTATATCGACAATAATTCAATGTCACTAATTTTCTTCAAAATCATCAACTAGGACCTTTAGCAATGTTCTGGTGCAATATCAAAATCATATTTCAATATCACCTATTTGGTGCAGAATCGTGGGTTAGTCATGGTCATCGTTTCGAGGCTATATCGACAATAATTCAATGTCACTAATTTTCTTCAAAATCATCAACTAGGACCTTTAGCAATGTTCTGGTGCAATATCAAAATCATATTTCAATATCACCTATTTGGTGCAGAATCGTGGGTTAGTCATGGTCATCGTTTCGAGGCTATATCGACAATAATTCAATGTCACTAATTTTCTTCAAAATCATCAACTAGGACGTTTAATCTTTGTTCTGGTATCAAAATCATATTTCGTTATCACCTATTTGGTGCAGAATCGTGGGTTAGTCATGGTCATCGGTTCGAGGCTATATCGACAATAATTCAATGTCACTAATTTCCTTTAAAATCATCAAGTAGGACCTTTAGCAATGTTCTGGTGCAATATCAAAATCATATTTCAATATCACCTATTTGGTGCAGAATCATGGGTTAGTCATGGTCATCGTTTCGAGGCTATATCGACAATAATTCAATGTCACTAATTTTAGGACCTTTAGCAATATCACCTATTTGGTGCAGAATCGTGGGTTAGTCATGGTCATCGGTTCGAGGCTATATCGACAATAATTCAATGTCACTAATTTTCTTCAAAATCATCAACTAGGACCTTTAGCAATGTTCTGGTGGAATATCAAAATCATATTTCAATATCACCTATTTGGTGCAGAATCGTGGGTTAGTCATGGTCATCGTTTCGAGGCTATATCGACAATAATTCAATGTTACTAATTTTCTTCAAAATCATCAACTAGGACCTTTAGCAATGTTCTGGTGCAATATCAAAATCATATTTCAATATCAACTATTTGGTGCAGAATCGTGGGTTAGTTAGTCATGGTCATCGTTTCGAGGCTATATCGACAATAATTCAATGTCACTAATTTTCTTCAAAATCATCAACTAGGACCTTTAGCAATGTTCTGGTGCAATATCAAAATCATATTTCAATATCACCTATTTGGTGCAGAATCGTGGGTTAGTCATGGTCATCGTTTCGAGGCTATATCGACAATAATTCAATGTCACTAATTTTCTTCAAAATCATCAACTAGGACCTTTAGCAATGTTCTGGTGCAATATCAAAATCATATTTCAATATCACCTATTTGGTGCAGAATCGTGGGTTAGTCATGGTCATCGTTTCGAGGCTATATCGACAATAATTCAATGTCACTAATTTTCTTCAAAATCATCAACTAGGACCTTTAGCAATGTTCTGGTGCAATATCAAAATCATATTTCAATATCACCTATTTGGTGCAGAATCGTGGCACCTTTGTGTCACCTGTCACCTGAGTGTCAGCTGACAGGTGACACACAGGCTCTATCCTAACCCTACCCTACCCCTTCCCTACCCCCACCCTAGCCCTACCCTACCCCTACCCTACTCCTACCCCTACCCCTACCCCATACACACTGTGTGTTACACACACATAGGACACGGTGTGGTACACAGACATAACATCCAGTGTGTTACACACACATGGCACACTGTGGTACAAACATAACACACTGTGTGGTACACACATATAACACAGTGCGTTACACACATAACACACTGTGTGGTACACCCTGTGGTACACACATAGCACACTGTGTGGTACATACACATAACACACTACACACTCTGTGTTACACACATAGCATAGTATGTGGTACACACATATAAAACTGTGTGTTGCACACACATAGCACACTGTGTGGTACACACACAGAACATACTGTGTTAGACACATAACACACTGTGTTGGTGCAGAATCGTGGGTTAGTCATGGTCATCGTTTCGAGGCTATATCGACGAGGCTATGTGGTACACACACATAACACACTGTGTGTTACACCCATAACACACTGTGTTGCACACACATAAACTGTGCTACACAAATAACACACTGTGTGGTAGACATTACACACACAGATAACACACTGTGTTACACACATAACACACTGCGTGGTACACACATAACACACTGTTTGGTACACACATATAACACACTATAGGTTACATGGTGCACACCCATGACATAACCCCCGTCCCCGTCCTGATATGACCTTAGATGTTGCTAGGACGTAAAACAACAACAACAAACTACACCCATAACACACTGTGTTGCACACACATAACACACAGACATAACACACGTAACACACTGTGTGTTACACACATACCACTGTGTAGCACACACATAAACTGTGCTACACAAATAACACAATGTGTGGTAGACACACATAACACAGTGTGTTACACAACACAATGTGTGTTACACATACTGGCATAACACAATGTGTGTTGCACAAACATAGCACACTGTGTTACACATAACACAATGTGTATTGCACAAACACAGCACAGTGTGCTACACCCATAACACACTGTGTGTTGCACACACATAGCACACTGTGTGCTACACACATAACACACTGTGTGTTACACCCATAACACACTGTGTTACACCCATAACACATTGTGAATTGCACAAACATAGCACACTGTGCTTCACACATAACAAACACACTGTGTGCTACACACATACCACACACATACCACACTGTGTGTTACACACATAAAACACTGTGTGTTACACACACATAACACACTGTGTGGTACACACATAACACACAGTGTGTTACACACGTAACACACTGTGTTACACACATAACACACTGTTTGCTACACACATATAACACACTATGGGTTACACCCATAACATAATCCCCATCCTGATATGACCTTAGATGTTGCTAGGATGTAAATCAACAACAAACTACACCCATGTGTTGCACACACATAACACATTCTCTGGTACACACATAACGCACTGTGTGTTATACCCATAACACACTGTTACACCCATAAAAAACTGTGTTGCACACACAGCACACTGTGTGCTACACACATAACACACTGTGTGTTACACAACTGTGTATACACACTGTTACACGCACATAACACTGTGTGTGTCACACCAATAACACACTGTGTATAACACACTTAACCCACACTGTGTGTTACACACATACCACTCTGTAGCACACACATAACAAACTGTGTGCTACACACATAACACACTGTGTGTTACACACATGACACACTGTGTGTTACACCCATAACACACTGTGTTACACATTGTGAGTTGCACAAACATAGCACACTGTGCTTCACACATAACAAACACACTGTGTGCTACACACATACCACACAGTGTGTTACACACATAAAACACTGTGTGTTAAACAACTGTGTATACACACTGTTACACACACATAACACTGTGTGTGTCACACCAATAACACACTGTGTATAACACACATAACACACTGTGTGTTACACACATAACACACTGTTTGGTACACACACATAACACACTGTGTGCTACACACACATAACACACTATGTGTTACACCCATAACACACTGTGTTGCACACACATAACACACTGTGTATAACACACTTAACACACTGTGTGTTACACACATAACACTGTGTAGCACACACATAAACTGTGCTACACAAATAACACACTGTGTGGTAGACATTACACACACAGATAACACACTGTGTTACACACATAACACACTGCGTGGTACACACATAACACACTGTTACACACATAACACACTGTTTGGTACACACATATAACACACTATGGGTTACATGGTGTACACCCATGACATAACCCCCGTCCCCGTCCTGATATGACCTTAGATGTTGCTAGGACGTAAAACAACAGCAAACAACAAACATAACCCCCGTTACCTTAGATGTTGCTGGGACGTAAAACAACAACAAACTACACCCATAACACACTGTGTTGCACACACATAACACACAGACATAACACACGTAACACACTGTGTGTTACACACATACCACTGTGTAGCACACACATAAACTGTGCTACACAAATAACACAATGTGTGGTAGACACACATAACACAGTGTGTTACACAACACAATGTGTGTTACACATACTGGCATAACACAATGTGTGTTGCACAAACATAGCACACTGTGTTACACATAACACAATGTGTATTGCACAAACACAGCACACTGTGTGCTACACACATAACACAATGTGTGTTGCACACACATAGCACACTGTGTGCTACACACATAACACACTGTGTGTTACACCCACAACACACTGTGTTACACCCATAACACATTGTGAATTGCACAAACATAGCACACTGTGCTTCACACATAACAAACACACTGTGTGCTACACACATACCACACTGTGTGTTACACACATAAAACACTGTGTGTTACACACACATAACACACTGTGTGGTACACACATAACACACAGTGTGTTACACACGTAACACACTGTGTTACACACATAACACACTGTTTGCTACACACATATAACACACTATGGGTTACACCCATAACATAATCCCCATCCTGATATGACCTTAGATGTTGCTAGGATGTAAATCAACAACAAACTACACCCATGTGTTGCACACACATAACACATTCTCTGGTACACACATAACGCACTGTGTGTTATACCCATAACACACTGTTACACCCATAAAAAACTGTGTTGCACACACAGCACACTGTGTGCTACACACATAACACACTGTGTGTTACACAACTGTGTATACACACTGTTACACACATAACACTGTGTGTTTCACACACATAACACACTGTGCTACACAACACAATGTGTGTTACACATACTGGCATAACACCATGTGTGTTGCACAAACATAGCACACTGTGTTACACATAACACAATGTGTATTGCACAAACACAGCACACTGTGTGCTACACACATAACACAATGTGTGTTGCACACACATAGCACACTGTGTGCTACACACATAACACACTGTGTGCTACACACATAACACACTGTGTGTTACACCCATAACACACTGTGTTACACCCATAACACATTGTGAGTTGCACAAACATAGCACACTGTGCTTCACACATAACACACTGTGTGCTACACACATACCACACTGTGTGTTACACACATAAAACACTGTGTGTTACACACACATAACACACTGTGTGGTACACACATAACACACAGTGTGTTACACACGTAACACACTGTGTTACACACATAACACACTGTTTTTTACACACATATAACACACTATGGGTTACACCCATAACATAATCCCCATCCTGATATGACCTTAGATGTTGCTAGGATGTAAATCAACAACAAACTACACCCATGTGTTGCACACACATAACACATTCTCTGGTACACACATAACGCACTGTGTGTTATACCCATAACACACTGTTACACCCATAAAAAACTGTGTTGCACACACAGCACACTGTGTGCTACACACATAACACACTGTGTGTTACACAACTGTGTATACACACTGTTACACACACATAACACTGTGTGTGTCACACCAATAACACACTGTGTATAACACACTTAACCCACTGTGTGTTACACACATACCACTCTGAAGCACACACATAACAAACTGTGTGCTACACACATAACACACTGTGTGTTACACACATGACACACTGTGTGTTACACCCATAACACACTGTGTTACACATTGTGAGTTGCACAAACATAGCACACTGTGCTTCACACTTAACAAACACACTGTGTGCTACACACATACCACACAGTGTGTTACACACATAAAACACTGTGTGTTAAACAGCTGTGTATACACACTGTTACACACACATAACACTGTGTGTGTCACACCAATGACACACTGTGTATAACACACATAACACACTGTGTGGTACACATAACACACTGTTTGGTAGACACATAACACACTGTGTGCTACACACACATAACACACTATGTGTTACACCCATAACACACTGTGTTGCACACACATAACACACTGTGTATAACACACTTAACACACTGTGTGTTACACACATAACACTGTGTAGCACACACATAAACTGTGCTACACAAATAACACACTGTGTGGTAGACATTACACACACAGATAACACACTGTGTTACACACATAACACACTGCGTGGTACACACATAACACACTGTTACACACATAACACACTGTTTGGTACACACATATAACACACTATGGGTTACATGGTGCACAAACATAGCACACTGTGTTACACATAACACAATGTGTATTGCACAAACACAGCACACTGTGTGCTACACACATAACACAATGTGTGTTGCACACACATAGCACACTGTGTGCTACACACATAACACACTGTGTGTTACACCCATAACACACAGTGTTACACCCATAACACATTGTGAATTGCACAAACATAGCACACTGTGCTTCACACATAACAAACACACTGTGTGCTACACACATACCACACACATACCACACTGTGTGTTACACACATAAAACACTGTGTGTTACACACACATAACACACTGTGTGGTACACACATAACACACAGTGTGTTACACACGTAACACACTGTGTTACACACATAACACACTGTTTGCTACACACATATAACACACTATGGGTTACACCCATAACATAATCCCCATCCTGATATGACCTTAGATGTTGCTAGGATGTAAAACAACAACAAACTACACCCATGTGTTGCACACACATAACATTCTCTGGTACACACATAACGCACTGTGTGTTATACCCATAACACACTGTTACACCCATAGAAAAACTGTGTTGCACACACATCACACTGTGTGTTACACACATACCACTGTGTAGCACACACATAAACTGTGCTACACAAATAACACAATGTGTGGTAGATACACATAACACAGTGTGTTACACAACACAATGTGTGTTACACATACTGGCATAACACCATGTGTGTTGCACAAACATAGCACACTGTGTTACACATAACACAATGTGTATTGCACAAACACAGCACACTGTGTGCTACACACATAACACAATGTGTGTTGCACACACATAGCACACTGTGTGCTACACACATAACACACTGTGTGCTACACCCATAACACACTGTGTTACACCCATAACACATTGTGAGTTGCACAAACATAGCACACTGTGCTTCACACATAACACACTGTGTGCTACACACATACCACACTGTGTGTTACACACATAAAACACTGTGTGTTACACACACATAACACACTGTGTGGTACACACATAACACACAGTGTGTTACACACGTAACACACTGTGTTACACACATAACACACTGTTTGTTACACACATATAACACACTATGGGTTACACCCATAACATAATCCCCATCCTGATATGACCTTAGATGTTGCTAGGATGTAAATCAACAACAAACTACACCCATGTGTTGCACACACATAACACATTCTCTGGTACACACATAACGCACTGTGTGTTATACCCATAACACACTGTTACACCCATAAAAAACTGTGTTGCACACACAGCACACTGTGTGCTACACACATAACACACTGTGTGTTACACAACTGTGTATACACACTGTTACACACACATAACACTGTGTGTTTCACACACATAACACACTGTGTATAACACACTTAACCCACTGTGTGTTACACACATACCACTCTGTAGCACACACATAACAAACTGTGTGCTACACACATAACACACTGTGTGTTACACACATGACACACTGTGTGTTACACCCATAACACACTGTGTTACACATTGTGAGTTGCACAAACATAGCACACTGTGCTTCACACATAACAAACACACTGTGTGCTACACACATACCACACTGTGTGTTAAACAACTGTGTATACACACTGTTACACACACATAACACTGTGTGTGTCACACCAATAACACACTGTGTATAACACACATAACACACTGTGTGTTACACACATAACACACTGTTTGGTACACACACATAACACACTGTGTGCTACACACACATAACACACTATGTGTTACACCCATAACACACTGTGTTGCACACACATAACACACTGTGTATAACACACTTAACACACTGTGTGTTACACACATAACACTGTGTAGCACACACATAAACTGTGCTACACAAATAACACACTGTGTGGTAGACATTACACACACAGATAACACACTGTGTTACACACATAACACACTGCGTGGTACACACATAACACACTGTTACACACATAACACACTGTTTGGTACACACATATAACACACTATGGGTTACACCCATGACATAATCCCCATCCTGATATGACCTTAGATGTTGCTAGGACGTAAAACAACAGCAAACAACAAACAACAAACATAACCCCCGTTACCTTAGATGTTGCTGGGACGTAAAACAACAACAACAAACTACACCCATAACACACTGTGTTGCACACACATAACACACAGACATAACACACGTAACACACTGTGTGTTACACACATACCACTGTGTAGCACACACATAAACTGTGCTACACAAATAACACAATGTGTGGTAGACACACATAACACAGTGTGTTACACAACACAATGTGTGTTACACATACTGGCATAACACAATGTGTGATGCACAAACATAGCACACTGTGTTACACATAACACAATGTGTATTGCACAAACACAGCACACTGTGTGCTACACACATAACACAATGTGTGTTGCACACACATAGCACACTGTGTGCTACACACATAACACACTGTGTGCTACACACATAACACACTGTGTGTTACACCCATAACACACTGTGTTACACCCATAACACATTGTGAGTTGCACAAACATAGCACACTGTGCTTCACACATAACAAACACACTGTGTGCTACACACATACCACACTGTGTGTTACACACATAAAACACTGTGTGTTACACACACATAACACACTGTGTGGTACACACATAACACACAGTGTGTTACACACGTAACACACTGTGTTACACACATAACACACTGTTTGTTACACACATATAACACACTATGGGTTACACCCATAACATAATCCCCATCCTGATATGACCTTAGATGTTGCTAGGATGTAAATCAACAACAAACTACACCCATGTGTTGCACACACATAACACATTCTCTGGTACACACATAACGCACTGTGTGTTATACCCATAACACACTGTTACACCCATAAAAAACTGTGTTGCACACACAGCACACTGTGTGCTACACACATACACACTGTGTGTTACACAACTGTGTATACACACTGTTACACACACATAACACTGTGTGTGTCACACCAATAACACACTGTGTATAACACACTTAACCCACTGTGTGTTACACACATACCACTCTGAAGCACACACATAACAAACTGTGTGCTACACACATAACACACTGTGTGCTACACACATAACACACTGTGTGTTACACACATGACACACTGTGTGTTACACCCATAACACACTGTGTTACACATTGTGAGTTGCACAAACATAGCACACTGTGCTTCACACTTAACAAACACACTGTGTGCTACACACATACCACACAGTGTGTTACACACATAAAACACTGTGTGTTAAACAGCTGTGTATACACACTGTTACACACACATAACACTGTGTGTGTCACACCAATGACACACTGTGTATAACACACATAACACACTGTGTGGTACACATAACACACTGTTTGGTAGACACATAACACACTGTGTGCTACACACACATAACACACTATGTGTTACACCCATAACACACTGTGTTGCACACACATAACACACTGTGTATAACACACTTAACACACTGTGTGTTACACACATAACACTGTGTAGCACACACATAAACTGTGCTACACAAATAACACACTGTGTGGTAGACATTACACACACAGATAACACACTGTGTTACACACATAACACACTGCGTGGTACACACATAACACACTGTTACACACATAACATACTGTTTGGTACACACATATAACACACTATGGGTTACATGGTGCACAAACATAGCACACTGTGTTACACATAACACAATGTGTATTGCACAAACACAGCACAGTGTGCTACACACATAACACATAGTGTGTTGCACACACATAGCACACTGTGTGCTACACACATAACACACTGTGTGTTACACCCATAACACACAGTGTTACACCCATAACACATTGTGTTGCACACACCCATAACACACTGTGTTGCACACACATAACACACTGTTACACCCATAACACACTGTTTGGTACACACATATAACACACTATGGGTTACATGGTGTACGCCCATGACATAACCCCCGTTCCTGTCCTGATATGACCTTAGATGTTGCTAGGACGTAAAACAACAACAAACAACAAACAACAAACATAACCCCCGTTACCTTAGATGTTGCTAAGACGTAAAACAACAACAACAAGCTACACCCATAACACACTGTGTTGCACACACATAACACACAGACATAACACACGTAACACACTGTGTTACACACATACCACTGTGTAGCACACACATAAACTGTGCTACACAAATAACACAATGTGTGGTAGACACACATAACACAGTGTGTTACACAACACAATGTGTGTTACACATACTGGCATAACACAATGTGTGATGCACAAACATACTGTGTGTTACACACACACAACACACTGTGCGGTACAGACACATAACAGACCCATAACACACTGTTATGTGCACACACATAACACACTGTGTGGTACACCAATAACACCCTGTGTTACACCCATAACACCCTGTGTGTCACACCAATAACACACCGTGTATAACACACATACCACACTGTGTGTTATACCACACTGTGTGCTACACACATAACACTGTGTAGCACACTGTGTGGTAGCCACACATAACACTGTGGGTTACACCCATAACACACTGTGTGTCACAGCAATAACACACTGTGTGCTACACACATAACACACATAGCACACTCTGTGCAACACACAAAACACTGTGTAGCACACACATAACAAACTGTGTGCTATACACATGACACACTGTTACACACATAACACAGTGTGGAGGAGACAGTGACGGTGGTGCAGGCGGCGAAGAAAAAGCTGTCCGGGAAGAAGAAGAAGGCAGAGGCAGCCGGTGACCCGGACGATTCCCCTACAGACAGCAGCTCAGAGGAGGGCTCAGGGTAAAGGACGTCTTGTGTGGCGGTCCGTCGAAACAGGGGGAGGTGGTAAACACATATAGTGACAATAATAATGTGAGTGTGGACAGTGCGGACAAGGACATGGGCAACAGTAATAACTGGTTGCGGGTCGTCGGGCCAGATAATTTAAGTGTAACTAATGATGACCTGCACTGTTCCTTGTGTGTCAAAGACCAAGATGGTGATATCTCAGTTAATAAATGTATCGATGTCTTTGCTAGATGTTTGCAAGGCGTGTGTGACTGTAGGCATGATATTGGGGGTGCCTGCATGCAGTTAAAGCCGTGCAAAGTGGGTTTATACACAGTTACTGCAGCAGGGGGACTATATGTCCACGATAGATATATCTAACGCCTATAGGGCTGTAAATATCCACCCAGCCAGCAGGGAGCATCAGGGCTTGAGCTGGGATTTTGGCCAGGGCTGGGTCTGGTACACACATAATGCACTGGGGCTCAGCGGTATCCCTTATGTCTTCTCCAAGATCAGTGATTTCGTTGTCCGCTGCATGGTCCGCTTTGAAGAATGTGGCTTTGAAGAATGTGTAAATTACCTAGATGACTTTTGTGTCGTGAGCCGCACGATTGAGGGCTGTGGTAGCGATCTTGAGAAGGCTGGGGTTTTATGTGAGTTTCCGCAAATTAATGCCCCCTGCCCAAATAACCAGATTCCTGGGTATAGATATAGACTCGTTAGCCATGGAGCTGCGACTTCCAGATGACAAGTTGGCTAAGCTGGTAGCCCAACTCAACATGTTCTTGCGAAAAAGGAAGGCGACGAGGCTAGAGCTGGAAGGCCTAGGGGGGGGGGTCCTTGCCCACTGCTGTAAAGTTGTGCATGGTATCTCTAGGAGGGTCTATGACTTGATAGCCTACGCCAAGAAAGCCACCCATAAGGTGAGACTAAATGATGACTTCAGGCTGGACCTAAAGTGGTGGTTAGAATTTGCTTTGAAGTTCAACGGGAAAGCGAGTATCATCCCCTCGGCAGACCCATTAATGTCGGTGTACAGCGACTCGTCCAAATTTGGGTTTGGTGCTTTACATGGGGAGGACTGGGTGGCGGGCGCCTTCAACTTCAAGGCATCCAAAGAGCTACAAAAATGGTTGGGGCATCACTTCGTCTATGCCAATGATGAAGGGTGCAGGTCCGATAACGTAAATGTGCTGGAAATGTGGCCCGTGTTGGTGGGTGTTAGGCGTTGGGGAGAGGCCTGGAAGAATCGGACGGAATCTTTGTCCATGATATTTTCATCATCCTTCGATAAGTCAACATCTCAAATGCTGCTAAACGTTTGTACAATTTCTTAGAGATTGTCCATGTCTCAGCCCCATCCATTAGAGTAGACCACACATAACACTGAAGAATACGCTTCCTTGTTTGTATTAATATCTTACTTGATGTTAACACTCTATACATTTTGGAGAATGTTGTTCGGGCTATTGTTATCCTTCTTTTAATTTCTTCCTCACATCTCCCATCATTTATAATCTTTTGTCCGAGATATATGAATTCGGATACTTGTTCTATGTTTGTGCCATCTATGGTTATATTGACATTTGGTTTATCTGTCTTTTTACTTATAACCATTGTTTTGGTCTTCCTGGCATTCATCTTCATGTTGAATAGTATTCCAGCTTTATTGATTCTATTCACTATATCTTGTAGGTTTTTCTCACTGTCATCGGCATATCTAAGATTGTTGACGTTCATGCCACCTATTGTCACTCCCTTGCAATCTTCAATGTGTCTGAAAATCATCTCTGTGTACAGGTTAAATAGACATGGTGACAATACACACCCCTGTCGAACTCCTCGTTTAATCATAACTTCATCCGATAGGCCCTGCTCCATTTTTATAAATGCACGTTGTGTCCAGTATAAGTTCACAATTAGTTTAATGTCTTTGCCATTGACACCAATATCTTGTAAACATTTGATTAACAGTTCATGATTGACTCGGTCAAAGGCCTTCTCATAGTCAATAATGCAGCCCATGTGGTTCATTTCACAATAACGTTCACAAATCATTCTCATATTGAAAATCCCTTCATGTGACCCTCTTCCAGATATAAACCCACTTTGTACGTTACTGATTTGTTTCTTCAATTCTCAGTAAAATTATTTTCAGGATCATCTTCAACATTCACCTGACTTGCTTAGTGTTCTGGTTTAGTGTTTTATTAACACAATGTTGGTTTTAGCTTCTTTATGGATTCATTCATATTCAATGGTATAGATCATAGATGTCATTTACTAGCTTATGAATGATTTGAATCCCCACTTCATCTCGTCCTTTTATCATTTCTGATGTTATCTGGTCACTTCCAGGAGCCTTACCTGACTTATCATTGATAACCTTCTCAACCTCAGATACTAATATAATATTCCCATCTTCTTTCTCAATTGTGGGTGGGTTCCCTCTGTCATCATTGTATAGTTCGTGAGGGACACGTTCCATATTTGGCTTTGAGGTTAAACTGTTAACAAATTACAGACTTACGGAGACTGATGGTGTATGAAACTTTCGCCATTTGGAACACGTTGGTACGTAAGTTGCGCCAGTAATTAAGTTACTAAAACAGACATGTTGTTGATGGTATTGACACCGTGGTAGTAAATTGACACTTGTTGCTTACCGTATGCTGCGGAGCATTTCTGGCGGATTAAGCAAAAGGAAGTGGATGCTTTACTGGAACCTGGTGACATGTACTAATGTAAATTGTTATTCTACCGTGACATAGAGCGAAAAAAGTTCACCTGTGGTGACTGGATGTCATACTAACAAATAACAATTTCATTTATTCTCCATTGACTTTTCTATTTATCTAAGTTAATTCTTAGTACGCCTACGTATTATGGGGTGAGACGTAAAGCAAGTGTTACTCGATGGTTTGAGTTCAAACTGTTTAATTCTATACCATGAAGGGAAGTAACTGGTAGTAATAATGATTTTCTGACCTCATGTTCAGGACTGATTGTTGTATTTAATTTCAATTGTCAGGTCGAACGTATAGGTACTCTTGTGAAAGTTCTATTCCATATGAAGCGTTCAAAAATATTCCGCTAAGCAAAAACATTAGTTGAACGTCGGGAGATTTTAAGTAATGTCTGACGTGAAGATCTTTTTCATTTATGTCGAAGTGATCTGCAAGATTCTTCCTTTTTTTCATATTGTTTGCTGAGCGAGACATGATTTGCTTTCTACTACTTATACCTGGTGAGGTAACAGTAATACCTAGGGTATTGAATCAACTATATTATTTTTACAAGGGCGACTGTTCGTTGGGAGGTCAGCAAAAATTATCATAGGGATTTAACAATTTATTTTACAAATATGTTATTTTAACTTGACAAGAGCATGATGACAAATCTTAGCTATGAGTAAACTAATATATATCATTTTTTGATATGATCTTCAACATTTATTTTATGATCAGTATTGGTTGGGATAACATGAGTTAACACAGTTAGTCTTAAGAATCTGATTATTATTTTTTATCATATATTGATTGACATTATCAACTATCAGGATAGTTGTCTATACCCGAACCCTAACCCTAACCCTAACCCTAACCCTAACCCTAACCCTAACCCTAACCCTAACCCCTACCCAACCCCTATTCCACTCCTACCCCATCTCTACCCCATCCCTACCCCACCCCTACCCCACCCCACCCCTACCCTACCCCTACACTAGCCCTACCCTACCCCTAGCCCTACCCTACCCCTACCCCTACCCCTAACCCTAACCCAACCCTAACCATACCCTAACCCTAACCCTAACCCTAAACCTAACCGTAACCGTAACCCTAAACCTAACCCTAACCCTAACCCGAACCCTAACCCTAGCCCTAACCCTAACCCTAACCC
>JASIRB010000120.1:0-24148 GCA_030323885.1 Branchipolynoe longqiensis
CTGTACCAAGGTAAGACTCGTATAACTATACTATTTTACCTCGGTAAACAGCCTCAGGCTAGCCTCAGGCTAGGGAGACCTTTACATAATTCATTTTTATCCTTAATATCATTCTTTCTTATTATTATAACATTCTAAATTTTTTGTTCTCACCTATTCTTGTTAGTTGGCGAGAAGACGCTTTGCAACGCCGGTAGGCTTTTCTAGTCGTTTATTATAATGTTTTGCAAACGACTTAGCCGTCTTCCAGCCTGCATGCGCTAGTATTCTTTTCACAGAAATACCAAGCACCCGTGCCTTGGAGACCATGGCTCCTCTAGTTGAGTGGGAAGAGTATTTACTCGTATCCACTCCAGCCAATTTCAACACCGTAATTGTCCATCTGGCAAGTGTGTCTCGTGAAATCGCCTTATGTGGCTTTATAAAGCTCACTAATAGTTGTTGTGATGCACGTAAATCCTTTGTCTTGTATATATAAGCCCGTATGGCCGACACAACACATAATTTCCGATCATTCGGAAAACAGTCTAAGTGAACCGTTGATAAAGGGTCACCTAACGTGTTCGATTTAAGCAATTTTTCTAAATCAAACGTAGCTTGTTGCTTGTCTATTTCTAATCCAGTTAAGGATAAAGCAACAATCGTCTGTCCTCTGTGTCCGGTTACTAACAATAACAGGACCGCGACCTTAAAACCTAACTGTTTTATATCTAACCACGAGTTGTGAGGCCAAGCCTGAAACAACTTAAATACTATAGAAACATCCCAAAACCGACTATACTTTGGTTTTGGAGGATTCCTTTGATAAATTGAACGAAGTAAATAACAAATAACATAATGTTTTCCAACTGTTTCGCCATCAATTCTAGGTAATATAATTGATAACGCACACCTCGCCGCATTAATCGATCCAAAGGAAAGTCCTTCATCCTCTAGAGAACGAAGAAACCGAGCTACTTGTGAAATCTTTGGATTTGTTGGCTTAACTTTCATTAACAAACAATGTACACCCCATTTCTTTAAATAGGTTGTATACATTTTGACAGTTCCTGGCCTCCAGGCATCCGATACTATCCTATCCTCAGTAATTCTGTCCAATCCAAATTGCTGTAGCTGCTTCCTTAGAAAAGGAATGCCAATAGGGGCGTCGTTGACACGTCGCCGTGAACCACTAGCGGTCCGTGGTGCGTCAGATTCCCGAGTTTTCTTGGGAATCGTATACGATCTTTTGCCAGTTGTGAAACTGCTGGCAGCCAAGGTTGCGTGTCCCAATCGGGCACCACCAGTATCGCATGTGTCCCTTCCAAGCCGATTTTTCTCACTACTCGGCTGATAATGCTAAATGGTGGGAAAATATAAAAATAATTATTTTCCCAGGTAATAGCAAACGCATCTACTTTCCAAGCATCCGGTTCAGGATGCCAAGAAACATAACAGGGTAACTTGTTATTATTTCGTGATGCAAATAAGTCAACTTCAGGTGTACCCCATTTTTCACAAACGAAGTTAAACAAATGTGTAGAGAGAGACCACTCTAAATGGTCATGGAAATTTCTACTTTTATAATCTGCAAGTGTATTTTGTGACCCTGGAATATGCGCTACAGTCAGCCAGACTTGTTGAGCCTGTGCCCAGTTCCAAATCAGTTTAGATAACTGATTGCAAGACTTTGATTTGGTTCCACCCATGTTACGAATATATGCCATGGCAGTAGTATTATCAGTTAGTATTCTAACCTGTGATTTATTTATCTTTACTAAACTACGTAAGCCCAGATAAATAGCACGCAATTCTAGTGCATTAATATAGTCTGATTTTTCATCATCAAGCCATCTACCTCCTGTTGTGACCCCATCTCGATGAGCTCCCCAACCTTCTAACGAAGCATCAGTAGTAATTACTGTATTAGGTTCCGCCATGCGGATTGGATTTGGTGAACTTGCTATATGTTGCATCCACCATCCAATATCCTGTAACCCTTCTTGCGAAATAAACATCTTTCGCTCAAAATTGCCTTTAGTTCGTGTTAACGCTAAATTTTTATCTATTTCTAGCGACTTAATATGGGCCTTCCCATATAACACAGCAGGTGCATATGAGGTCATTATGCCAATAAGAACAGCAACCTGTCTAATTTTTGGCTTTGATAACTTAATAAGCTGAGTCGCTGTAGTCATAAACTTAATTAGTTTTTGTTCTGTTATCGACACTGTAAGGGACTGTGTATCCAGAATAAACCCTAAACATTTGAGTTGTTTTGTTGGTTTAAACACTGACTTTTGTTGATGTACATAAAACCCCAATTTAGTGAGTAATGCACATAAATCCAAAACTGCATTCACACAACCAATTTGTGTTGATGCTATAATAAAAGAATCATCTATGTATGGAAACATTATATGACCCTTCCTCGCCATTACCGAGAAAACAGGTTTAAGCAATTTAGTAAATAAACGTGGCGCACAAGCTAAGCCATTCGGCATACAGGTAAACTCATAGAGTTGGTTATCCCAAATAAATCGAAGAAATTTTCGGTATTGTTCCATTATGGGAAGCGTATAATATGCATCCTGTAAATCAACACTAGCCATCCACGCATCTGGTGTAATCAGATCTCGTGCCGTATCTAGAGAGAACATTTTAAAATGTCGATATTCCACCCTTTTATTAAGGATTGTTAAATCCAGGATCATTCGAACATCACCATTAGGCTTCGGTCTCGAGAAAATGTTTGAAATAAACTGTCCTGAACAGTGTGTCACTTTTTGTATAATTCCTTTCTCAAAGAATTTATGTACCTGTTTAGTTAGTGCGTCTCGTTCAACTGGTTGAATGTTATATGGAAAAGGTATTATACTTTGTACAGGAATTTGTGTAAAGGGAATTTGAACACCCCTAACTATTTCTATAATTTCTTGGTCACTAGTAATTTTGTGCCACTCAGAAATATGATTACTAATATTACCAGCCACAAAGTTGCTTACAGTTTGTGTGTTTTTAGAGGCTGCAGGGACTTGTAAAGTTTGTGTTTGGACCTCTACTTGGACCCGCCCCTGGGGAAAGGTCTCGACGAGTTGAACCCTCGGCCTATTGGCCGTGCGGTGTTGTCGGTCCAGCCTGGGCGAGCGCCCCGGCCCCGAAACCCTTGACCGAAGTTTGAACTCGGTCTGGTTCCTCTGGTGAACCGTCGTGGACGAAAATCCCCTCGTGACTTTTTGAAACGAGGAGCTTCCTGTTTCTTCTTGCCATCCATGTTTTTGCCACTCTTGGCTGCAGTCTCTACCTCTTTATAGAGGTATTGTAGTTGACCGCCAAACATCTTGGTTTAATCGGCTCTGGAGCAAGATAAAGCGTAAACTCCTTCCCCTCATTATCGGTAACCTTCTTAGAGCGAGCCACTTCTTTGCCAGCATCTGTGCAAACTGACTTGAAGACATTTTCATATCTTCGAAACGACAGGTAATTACCTGCCGCCGCTAACACTGCAATGCCTTTGTCCATTGTCTTAGCCAAAGACGAGAACTTATTTTCACTCTGCATCCTATTAGCCACAGGAACAATAGCTGTTAGGGTAGCCAACACTGCCTTATGCACTGTGTGCAACACATCCTCAAACTTCTTACGGTCATCCGTCATATTGACATCCCGATCCATTTCTTTAATGATGGAGTTGGGAACACCCTTTATGCCTGTTAACTCATCTCCTAACTTGGAGATAACCTCCGCCGGTTTGAACGTGCGAAAATGACCATTCACGGTCTCGCGCATAAGCGTAGTGGTTTTAACCCGCTTAGCCTTTGGCTTCTCCACCTTCTTAGCCACTTTAGTGCCAATGTCCGCATAGACCCCTTCATATACGGTGTCTGAGTCTGATTCCGTAGAAGTAGACTCAGTGGACGACTCAGAAGAAGAATATTTCCTCTTCCTCTTCTTCTTTTTGGACTTAGTCTTCCGCTTTTTGCGCAAACCAGACTCTGCCCGCTCCTTGGTGAATTCATCACCCGAAGAAATCACCTGTTTCTTCTTCTTCCTCCGTTTAGGAGAAGGAGGAGGAGGAGCCTTAAGCTCCACCGCCGAGTCTGTGTCCAAGAAATCCTCAAATGAATCCTCTTGGACACTCGGCCTACGCCGCTTCCGAGACACAGGCGATTTGGCAGTCAAGATGTGGCTTTCCAATCGTGCAAAGCGAGCCTCCCAATCTGGAGGCGCAGGCACATCAGGCACTGCGTCCTCGTCCGGGTCGGAGAGGATATGCGCCCGGGGCTGTGTCGACGGCCCTGCCGACAACACAGGTGAGGAGTCGTACTCCTCGTCCACTCCACTCGGAACACGCCCCTCGGCTGCTGCTGCACCGCGCTTACTCCGCTTCGTGGCCATCGGGAGCTGAAACAAAAATTTTTGGTCAGTCCCGGTATATATATATGTCACAATATGGTTGTTTCAAACTCATTTGGACATCTATTGGTGTTAGAGAACGTGTTTATACCGTTATAACACAGGCGTAATAAGCTAAATTTGTGCGTGGGTTGTGGGTCAAGCCCAAACCTTACGCGGGGTCGGGACCAGTGTATCGGCCCGCCCATCCCTCTGTTCCGCACACTTCTCCCACCTGTGACTACTACGTCAACAAGTTGGAGAAAATGCTACGAAACTCGGAGAAACGCCTGAAAAAGTTTTGTCTAGGGGAGTCTATAAAAGAAACCCAGGAGCATCTCCAACATTACTCTCTATTAGAGTACGAGAGAATTTCCACATGAGATAGGGCGAAACCCACATCTCTACCCATAGTCACACGGTGACCCGGGTGTTGACAGAACCGCTAATGACCGGTTTGGTTCCTTCGAGAAACCCACTCGAGTGTTCTATCCTTGGTTGTTTATAACCAAATAACTCGTCCAAATTGGACCAACGAAAGTCTAAACTTTCCATATTGATGCTCTAATGCATCATAATTAAGCTAACCACAGTTTTTATTATACTTACTGCGTATTTGCTTGTATGTAGACTAATTTTGCCGGAGCAACCCAACGACACGTTATCCAGTCGTGAGTTGTATATGCTAATTGCTGGTACCGGACGTGCTTACCTCTCCCTAGCCTGAGGCTAGCCTGAGGCTGTTTACCGAGGTAAAATATAGACTTGTTTTCACCATTAGACAGTTTGTCGATAGAAAGCCCGAGCCTACACTTTTACCGACCCAAGGGATTTTTAACCTCCCACAGCACATAGACATGGTATGAGAGCAACTGGCCTTTGATGACGCTGTAAGTTATACACAGCGGTGGAAATCCAAAGTGGCAGAGGTGGGGGCATGGGGAATCGAACCACCAACCTTCAGATTAGGAGTCCGACTTAGAAAAAGTCAGACACTCTAACCACTCTGCCACAGAGAACACCACGATGCATGCTCTCTCACCACCACCACCAGCCATTCCAGACAGTCCAGACCTGTGTAACATGTGCTTGTGTCAACTTTAGTTTGGATTAAACCATGTGAGTACAATATTGTGTCTTCCTGAGTGATATTTCAGATAATGAGCCCAACAAGTGAATTCAGAAGTAGATAGACAGTATAAAGAGTTATATGTGTAGAATATCTCTGACAACTACTTAAATGTATGCTCATCTTATAACAACATAGAATTGAATACCATCAATGATTCAGAGATACACAAACTTTTCAAGGTGGCTTCGGCAGGTAGCTGGTCATGTGACCCCAGCTGAGTACAAGCTGGCTGGCATACAGTTTTCCTCAGCTCCTGTGCTCTCAAAATCGGCATCTGCCAGGCGATTCCCTGACACTAGCGATATAGCGATATAGCGAATGGTAGACAGGAGGTGTGAACACTTATTTGTCTCTCATTTTTGCTTGAGTGCAAGTAAATAAGCAACACAAGGAGTAATTAGTAGCATGTGGTGAATAAGGGGTCAACTTTCCCTGGATCATCAGCCCATGCTTTTTCTAATCTGTTCTTGAATGAATTTATTGACTCGGCATCAATAACATTTTGTGGGAGACTGTCCCATATATGAGGTAAGCTGTGTGAAAGTTGGTTTATGTGGAGCACCTGGTTGATGAATGTTTGTGGCGCAACCACATTCCACTACCGTCAATCCTTTGTGCCTTGATATTCCTTCCTACACACAGTCAAACCGGCTGCAGTGGTGCATGACGGCTGCTGACTGTTTGCAGTCCTCCATCTATCACTGTAATTTTTGTAAATGTTTGTTAAAGAAACCTTACTGACCACGCTACAGCATAGATCACTAAGCAGTAAAATATTTCATAAGGTGATATCAGGGCAAGCACTGACTTGTGTGACAGTGCGCACTCATGAAGACTTTATAGTGCTGCCCCACTGGGAGACCAGGCGGCCAGCACAATGACCTGATATCCCACGCAGTCATATTATCCTGAGGAAGGACTGAAGCTAGGAGTCAGCAGGTCGAGTCGCAGCTTTAGTTTGCACACATCGAAAGCTTAGAGTGGTCTTTCTCCCACGCCTTTCCTGGTTATGAGTATTAGTAATATTGTCAGGAGTATTAGTTAGTAACATTGTCAGGAGTATTACCATACACTTGTTAAATATATGATAGAAGAATTTCACTTCAATTTGCATTAGAAACATTGGTTAAAACACACTGTCTTGTATGTCTATTCTTCACAGACCAGACGGGATGGGCGCATCCCTGTTTTGTGAGATTGGGGGATCCGAACCCAGGGGATCGTTGTGTAAAATTTCCCGATATTTAGACATTGGCGGATGTGTGAACTAGTCTATAGTAATTACAATTGTTATATAACAAAGTAAATGGTATACAGAGCCAGAGGCATTAAGGTATTATGTGGTGCTGGTGATCCTTTACTGAGTTTTGATATAAACATTATGTAGTTATAGATAGTGTGAGAGGGGCACTACTTTTAGTGCGACAGAGCCTAGGGAGCTCTGATCACATACCCCCTCCCCCCAAGTGTTATTTACGGATCACTGCACACCCAGACACAACAGGGCACTGTAGCCATAAACAACCAAGGCTTGGATACAGGCAGGTTGGATGTTCATTGGTTGGTTGCAGAATGCCTAGTGCTGATTGGAGCAGCTGATCAGGTGAGACTGTATAGTAATAAACCTGAGGGTGTAAGCTCTCCTTCTGTGCACTTTCTACTCTACCTTTCTCTTGCCTGTAGTGATTTCATATTTAGCCTACCTATACAACCACAGCTGCCAGCCATCGACTTTACAGTGGGTTCGAAGCCTGGTCGAGTCAAACCAATGACTTTAAAATTGATACATGACCCTTCCTAGCCAGGCGCTCGGCATTATTACGATAGGGCAAGTACTCGTTAGCTCAGTATCAGGATAATGTGACTCAGTGGGATAATAGGTCATGGTGCTGGCGGCCTAGTCTCCCAGTGGGGCAGCACTATAAAGTCGCCATGAGTGTGCACTGTCACCAGTCAGTACCCGTCCTGATATGACCTTAGTTTTTTTGTTTTACATCATAACAACATCTAACTATTCTTCACCACCACCATTAGGTGTGGAACGGCTTACCATAGGACTAGACCACCTCTGTCCGAGTGCTTCCAATTACTGGGACAACGGAGTCGAGACTGCCACTGTGTAGTAGTAATGGCGGGGGCTCGTTATGGAGGGCTACAATAGTAATGATGAGAACCAGCAAATAGCTGGCAACAAATATCATTTCTCTTGATCCCTCGTTTGAGCGGCCATGTACGGAGAGGGTGCTCAACCCATTAGGGCGTCCCGTCGCTAAACGGCTTCCAGGAACTGCTTCCGAGTGAGTTTCCCTCGTTATCTGGTTATTATGTTAAGTTGTGATGCACCAACGGCTCCCTTAGCCACTAAGGAGGGTTCCCCATCACCCCGCCCCCTCCCATCACCCCGTCCCTTCCCCCCCATACCCTCCCACCACCCCGCCCCCCGTCCCCTCCCATCACCCCCCGCCCGGACCCCTCCCATCACCCCTCGGTCCCTCCCCCGCCCCTCCCATCACCCCCCGGTCCCCTCCAATCACCCTCCCATAACCCTGCACCGTTCCCCTCGCCCCGCCCCCTCCCATCACCCTCACCCCCCCAGTCCCTTTCCATCGTCCCGCCCCCGCCCCCGCCCTCCATCACCCCCACGTTCCCCTCCCATCATCTCCCCACCATTCCCCTCCCTCACTCCCCACCGTTCCCCTCCACCCCCCCCCCCCGTCCCTTCCTGTCCCGCCCCATCAGCCCCCACTGTCCCCTCCCATCACTCCCACCGTTCCCCTACCATCACCCCCAGTTCCCCTCCCATCACTCCCCACGTTTCCCTCCCATCACACCCCACCGTTCCCTCAGACATGTGCCACGTTCCCCTCCCATCACCCCCTCCCATCACCCCCGGTTCCCTCCATCACCCCACCGCCGTTCCCCTCCCTCACCCCCCCCCCCCCCACCGTTCCCCTCCCGTCGACCCGTGTCCCGTCGCCAGTCATAGTTGACAATGTGTAACCTTTCCCCGATCTCTACACTGACGTCGACCACACCATGCCACCTATAATACAAAACACGCCCCTACCCCCCGTTCTTTACGCCTTATTCCTCTTCCTCCTTCCGCCTCCACCGCACGCGGTAGCCGAATCGGCAGAGCATATGCTTCCGGTGCGGAAGGTGGCGAGTTTTAACCCATGATACATGTCGTTACCTATCCTGTCAATAGGACAAGGACGGGTTAAATCAGTGTCAGGATAATATGACTAAGTGGAAAATCGGGTCATTGTGCTAGGTGGCATTGTCTCACAGCGTGGCAGCACTATAAAGGCGCCATGAGAGTGCAAACTGTCACAATTTCGGTAGCTATCCTGATATTACCTTAGATATTGCTAGGATATAAAACAACAAACAACCCTTCTGCCTACCCTGCCTTCCTCCCCATCTCCCCCTGCCTACTCTGCCTCCCCTCATCTCCCCTCATCTCCCCTCCCATGCCTCCCTGATCTCCCCTCCCCTGCCTCCCTGGTCTCCCCTCCCCTGCCTGCCTCCTCCAATCATCCATACCATTGCCTCTCCTCCCGCCCCCTCCCCCAGGTGCGGAGGGCCCGTTGTGCCCGGCCCCACCACGGCGCCTGTAATCTGTAAATAATTCATGGCGGGGGGGGGGGGGGGGGCGGTCAGGGCGCCATGATGGATACAGCATACTGTGCACGTCTAGTCATTAATCCGCCTCCGTTACCTCCGGGGGGACCGCGTTACCAAGGAGAGCTACACTTCCACACACACACACGCAATTAAAAATTAAAAATTAAACCCACTGAATCATGCACCGGTTAGTTTTCCCGCGAAAGTAATGCCGTCTGTGCTTCATGTCAAGGATTTTGTATTTGACCAAATTTGACTGAGAACATTTAATTTTTTGGGAGAAAAATAGCAGTGAATTATTGGCACAAGAAACTGATCTCCCCCCCAACTGGACGCGCCCCGAACCACCCCAGCCTACCATATCAATCCGGCGTCATTGAACTGTCGTTGGCAGTATGGCTTGCAGTGATAGTCTTTACTTAATTCCCATATGACCAAACATAGGTTTGATTACCAAGTGTTTAGTAACTAACGGCAGGTCCCTGCACCCCGACGAACTGCCCAGCCCCAGCCCCAGCCCCAGCTGGAGAGACCCTCAGCCACCACCCCCCCCCCCACACCCCCCCCGCTGCCAAGGCTTTTGTAACCCAACAGACTTCCCCCCCCCCCCCCCTCAAATCCACCCCGACGGCTTGGGATTCCAACTCCGGACCTTCCGGCCCCCAAAGCTCTTAGCGACGCAGCCACTGCGTCCAGCGGTATTTAAGTAGGTGAACTTGGCCAAAATATAAGCATTGGGTAGCGTCCCCATGAAATTGTAAATGATGTTTCAACCCCCTCGGAAAGATCACACTTCCAACCATAGAAATAACTTTGGTTAAAATTCTTTCGAATCAATAAAAAAAAAATCGTCCAAAAAAAGAGATTACAGGGGTGAACAATGATATATATTTATTGCTCTGTAGCCACTAATATGTATAAACTGCTATGCAAGTATAGGTAGGCGGAAAGATTGTATTTGAGATACAAAGGCTTGGCTTGGCTTGGAATTTGGGAGAACATATTCTAAGGGCTGCTGTTCATCCCCATACACAATGCTTTCTAAAATTAACGATTTTATAGTCTAGGTGCCTGGTGAGGCAATTCATGTAGACTCCCACAAGCCTTCCACGACACAGCACACCTAGGGAGCCTCCCGGGCCTCGGCAACCCAGGCGCCGTGGGTGCCTTCGACATTGGCACAACCGCCCCGTACACCTCCTCCTCCCCCATCCGCGGTTGGTTGTTGGAGTTTTACGTCCTGGCCATATCTAGGGTCATAACAGGAAGGGTACCAACTTGTGTCAGTGTGCACTCATGCCGACTTTATAGTGCTGGCCCACTGGGAAATCAGGGCACCAGCACCATGACCTGATATCCTATTCAGTCACTTTATCCTGATACTGAACTAACCAGTCCTTGACCTATCCTTATTAATGCCGAGCCCCAGGCTACGAAGTGACAAGTATCAATTTCATAAGTCAATGATTTGACTCGAACGGGAACCGAAATCCCGACCTTCCGCACGGGAGGCCCGCGCTCTACAGATTAGGCCACTGCACCCAGTATGGACAGTGTGGACCCGCCTCTCTACACACAACAGAGAAACACTGCTCCCCCTCCTAAACTTGGTCTACACACGCAATCGTGGAAGTCTATACCGCAATCGTGGAAGGACGAGGTCATTGTACCCATCCCCCAAAAAGACATGGGTGAGTTCAGGCCGATCTCACTGCTGCCATCCCTCGGGAAAGTAGTAGAGAGAATTGTGCTGAGCCGGCTCAAAACCTTTACCAGCAACCCATCAGCGGCTTCCCCGAAGAACTGGTCAGGTTCCAAAGCAGATGTAGCATGGCGCACACCGTCCTCACAGTCACACTACTCGACCTTGAGAAGGCCTTGGAGCTGCTTGACCACAATGTTGTCCTTGCCTCCATCGTTGAGCTGGGAGTCACTGGGAAGCCTCTGGCATTCATGAAGAACTACCTATGTGACAGGCGAGCCAGTGTCCACTTCCAGGGCAGCACCTCTCCCCTCAACAATCTAAGAAATGGCGTCCCTCAGGGAGCAGTCCTCAGCCCCTTCTTCTATAAT
Source organism: Branchipolynoe longqiensis (assembly GCA_030323885.1). Classification (NCBI taxonomy): domain Eukaryota; kingdom Metazoa; phylum Annelida; class Polychaeta; order Phyllodocida; family Polynoidae; genus Branchipolynoe; species Branchipolynoe longqiensis. The sequence continues at coordinate 11,207 of JASIRB010000120.1, forward strand.
GCTGTAGTCGCCGCCTTCATAAGCCGACTGAAACAGGCATTACTGAGTGCCACCTCCAACATGTCAAGATCCTATGCTATGCAGACACCATCGCATAGTCTGCTCACACACCAGGGACGTGCCCCTCCTCACGCAGATGTCTTGCTCTTACTTAGTGACACCTGCCATGATCTGGGGCTCAAAATATCCTCAAACAAAACCAAAGCCATGATGTTAACTGATCAGCCTCCCCACCCACTCCGAACCGCAGATCCCGACATGGGTGGACACCTTCGACTACCTCGGAGTCAGGCTTGATCACAAACTCAACAAGAGACCACTTGTGAAGCAACTGACCTCCAGAATGAACAAGAGACTTCTTGTTTGTTTGTTTGTTGTTTTACATCCTAGCAACATCTAAGGTCATATCAGGATGGGTACCGACTTGTGACAGTGCGCACTCATGGCGACTTTATAGTGCTGTCCCACCATGACCTGATATCCCACTCAGTCACATTGTCCTGACACTGAGCCAACCAGTCCTTGCCCTATCCTAATAATGCCGAGCGCCAGGCCAGGAAGCGACAAGTATCAATTTTTACGTCATTGGTTTGACTCGACCAGGGTTCGAACCCACTCTGCATCATAGCCATGGTTCCGAGACTGAGTAAAAGGGAAGGATGATTAGGCATTGTCTTAGGCGAAATAGCACACTGATAATTAGAGTATAATTATACTAAGTGTGTATTTTATGGGGGTAAATCAATGCTTAAAACAGGTGTATGGCTAACAGACAGTCGCAGGATAAAGGTATGGGTAACCAACCGATCCTAATGAGGGGTAGGGACCCTCGTTAGGGACCAGTGTAGCAGTGCCCGCCCACACTAAGTACCTATAAATTTCTCCCACCTGTGGCGTTTTTCCCCACCAACAAGTTGAAGAAAATACTATAGGACTCGGAGGTATGCCTTAACGGGAATCACAACCGGGCTACGAGTAGCCAGAGGCGTAGTACCAAAGTAAAATGTATATATATATATATTATATATATATAATATATATATACACACACACACCAGATCCTCCTGTTCGCACTAATATATAATGGGATGTTCCTATTGCATAAAACCCCAAAATAGATCGATCAATCGACCCATCCATCCATCCATCATCCAAACAAACACCGGCCTGTGAAGTTGTGCATAACACCAGCACTGAGTAGGGAGCGCACCATCAACGACTCAGCCGGCTCTTGTCTCTTGTTCTTGCCTACTTTGGCCAACTGCCTTTCCATCACCCCATCCTCTTCTTTACCAGAAGCAGAGGAAGGGAATAATGACTCAGAGCTATCAGAGGAGGAGGACTTACTTTTCTTCGACTTCTTACCTTTGCTTTTCTTCTTCTTAGGCTTAGGTTTCACCTTAGGTCGACGGTATTTGTCGCCTTAAGACAAGTCAGCGTCCGACGACATAGAAAAGTTTGACTTATGTTTTCGGCGCTTTTCTCCCCTCCTTTCCGGCACACACCTAGCCAGTGGATGCTGTGCACACACGGAGACTTCGTCAGAATCAGAGTCTGATAAGCCATGCGACTGGTCATACTTTGACCCAGTCGCAACCAAGTCCAGCTGTTGTTGAACTTTCCACTGAATCAGCCTGTCCAACTGTGACTCCATTGCCTTGTCCAGCTGAAGCGGTTGGTCGGTCTCGCTCTGCCACCTCTGAGGGTCGGGACTGCGTGTTGCATCATCCTGCTGACTGTGCTGATTGCCCTGTTGGTCACCAGCCGAGTCCAACTCATTCGAAAGAATGGCCGGTCTACGCTGAGTCTGCCTGGCCGCCATCTGCAAATATACCACGTATATTTAGTTAAGGCCACATTGCATGAAAAAATGCAACTTTTACTGAGACTAAGTCTCGACAGACTAATTGACTTACCAATATATCCTCCAATATTTAACACAAACTGGATATATTGTTGTACAGCGTACAAACCACTGTGCATGCCTGTACCGGGGTGCCTATCCCCTAATTCTCGGTTGCTGACCCGAAACAAGAATTAATTCTTGTAATTTTGAAAAACCCTAGCTAAAGCCAGAACTAAATATGAATGCCCTCGAGGGATTGGCACTAGCGAGGCGCACAAATCTGTGTCGTATGAAGGGAACTCGGGCCACTGTGGGTTAGGCATAACCGGGCTAACAAGTAATCCCACCGACAACAAAAACCCCGGCACTCACACTGTGCCGGCGGTTACCAACAATTTTACATAACTTGAAGCTAGCAAAATGCTGCTCTCCTAACTAAACTTTTTAGGAAGGTTGCCAACTATGTTGGGCTTTTAATATTTCAATAACCAATATACATTGGTACCTCTTATAGTGTAGGTAGTTGTAGACACCGGAGCTCACTGAACACACGTCCGTTCACGGCGAGCTGGGAATGCAAATTGATCGGGCGGGAGTGTACATCTCACTGGACTATAAATAGCCAAGAGGTTGAGGACGAGGTAAAATATATATACACACACACACCAGATCCTCCTGTTTGCCCTAATATATAATGGGATGTTCCTATTGCATAAAACCCCAAAATAGATCGATCAATCGACCCATCCATCCATCCATCATCCAAACAAACACCGGCCTGTGAAGTTGTGTATAACACCAGCGCCGCTCTGCGGGCAGACACGGTCACACCCCGGGTGAGATTTATTGCCAGCCTGACAGCTTCACAGACCTCCTAATCTAGTTCGGGTTATTGCCACCAGCCGGCGCGCTCACCCATGGGGTAGTGGTGGAATGGTGGGGGTGGGGGTGGGGGTGGGGGCGGTGGGGGGGGGGGTGGGGGGGGGGGGGGGGGGGTCCTGCCCTCTCGCCACCCCCGACCACCACCATCACAACCACCCACACCACCGCCATCACAACTACCCACACCACCACCATCACAACCACCCACACCACCACCATCACAACCACCGCCGACACCACCACCACAATCACCATCAAAACCACTTGATATGACCTTAGATGTGGACCTTAGATGTTGCTAGGACGTAAAACAACAACAAACAAATCAAAACCACCCACACCACCATCAAAAACACCCACACCACCATCAAAACCACCCACACCACCCTCAAAACCACCCACACCACCATCAAAACCACCCACACCACCGGCACCATCCTCCTCCTCCACCCACCGCCGGGCCACTGAAGACACGCCGCACGTGAACGTCAGCGATGTTCTGATTGGTTAAGCGCACTGAAAGCGTATCAGCGAGCACAGGGCAGGCTGGTCAGTGCAAAGGGCCACTTATGTTTGGGTCAATTGACACTGGAGGTTATTGGGGGGGGGGGGGGTGAAAAGAGGGTGGGAGGTAGGAGGGGCATAGCTCTGTCTGTATCGTGTGTGTGTCTGTATTGTGTGTGTGTCTGTATTGTGTGTGTGTCTGTATTGTGTGTGTCTGTAGTGTGTGTGTGTGTCTGTATTGTGTGTGTGTCTGTATCGTGGGTGTGTGTCTGTATTGTGTGTGTGTCTGTATTGTGTGTGTGTCTGTATCGTGTGTCTGTATATGTGTCTTATAATGTATCGTGTGTGTGGCTGTATCGTGTGTGTGGCTGTATCGTGTGTGTGGCTGTATCGTGTGTGTGGCTGTATCCTGTGTGTGGCTGTATCCTGTGTGTGTGGCTGTATCCTGTGTGTGTGGCTGTATCATGTCTGTGTATGTATCGTGTGTGTGTCTGTATTCTGTGTGTGTATGTATCGTGTGTGTGTGTCTGTATTGTGTGTATATGTCTGTATTGGGTATGTGTGTCTGTATCGTGTATGTGGGTGTCTGTATCGTGGGTGTGTGTGTCTGTATCGTGGGTGTGTGTGTCTGTATCGTGGGTGTGTGTGTCTGTATCGTGGGTGTGTCTGTCTGTATCGTGAGTGTGTCTGTCTGTATCGTGCGTGTGTGTATGTATCATGTGTCTGTCTGTATCGTGGGTGTGTATATGTATTGCATATGTGTGTCTGTATCGCGTGTGTATCTGTCTGTATTGTAATTTGTATGTGTGTGCCTGTATCGGGTGTCTGTCTGTATCATATGTGTGTATCTGTATCGCGTGTGTGTGTCTGTATCGCGTGTGTATGTCTGTCTGTATCGTGTGTGTGTCTGTATGTCTGTATCGTGTGTCTGTATGTATCGTGCATGTGTGTCTGTCTGCATCGTGCGTGTGTGTGTCTGCATCGTGCGTGTGTGTCTGTCTGCATCGTGTGTGTGTGTATGTCTGCATCGTGCGTCTGTGTCTGTGCATCGTGCGTGTGTGCCTGTCTGCATCGTGCGTGTGTGCCTGTCTGCATCGTGCGTGTGTGCCTGTCTGCATCGTGCGTGTGTGTCTGTCTGCATCGTGTGTGTCTGTCTGTATCTTGTGTGTGTCTGTAGCGTGTTTGTGTGGGTATGTAGCGTGTGTGTGTGTCTGTAGAGGGTGTGTTTGTCTGTAGCGTGTGTGTGTCCGTAGTGTGTGTGTCCGTAGTGTGTGTGTGTCTGTAGCATGTGGGTGTCTGTAGCATGTGTGTGTATGTAGCATGTGTGTGTGTAACGTGTGTGTGTATGTAGCGTGTGTGGATGTAGCATGTGTGGATGTAGCATGGGTGTGTGTAGTGTGTGTGTGTCTGTAGCATGTGTGTAGTGTGTGTGTGTCTGTAGCATGTGTCTGTAGTGTGTATGTGTCTGTAGCATGTGTCTGTAGTGTGTATGTGTCTGTAGCATGTGTCTGTAGTGTGTATGTGTCTAGCATGTGTGGGTCTAGCATGTGTGTGTGTGTGTCTAGCATGTGTGTGTGTCTGTGTAGCGTGTGTGTGTAGGCGGGGGTGTGGTGTGTGGTGTGTGACTGGTATTCCCTCTCACAGCTGATCAAAACAAGAACACCCCCCCTCCCCCCCCCCCCCACGCCCACCCCCAACACCACATCCGACGGGTTTCAATTTGTCCCTTTTGTAGGGCAGTCGTCGGCTTTCTCGCGAAGCCCCGCCGAGATCTCGTCACCGGTAGTCAATCTCACGCCGCCGTGACTGCCGTGAACGGGTCAATACCCCGGCGGTAACTGCCCGAACTAAATGACCAGCAGTTTGAAAGGTGGCGCCACCGCGTGGCGAAATGACAATGCCGATTGCGAGGCCATCTGTGGGTCGTTAGCCGAAGTGATTAATGCGCGCGAAAGGTTATCCTTATGGTCGGTTCAACTAAAAAATCGCCACTCAAATGAGATAGTTATCGAGATATGGGTCTTTTGGTTTCACGTAGTGAAGTCATGTCAAGTTAATTAACCACTGGTCGCAGGGTAGGATTAATCATTTAATTTTATAGCTTGAAATCTGATTGGTTGCGGTCCCAAGGCCCATGCCTGTGTTTTCCATCCTAGCAACATCTAAGGTCATATCAGGATGGGTACCGACTTGTGACAATGCACACATGTGGTGAGTTTATAGTGCTGCCCCACTGGGAGATCAGGCCACTGGCACCATGACCCAATAACCCACTCAATCACATTATCATGACACTGAGCTAACCAGTCCTTGCCCTATCCTATTAATGTGTTCAGCACCAGGCTAGGAAGCGACAAGTATCAATTTTTAAGTCATTGCTTATATGTATGGGTTGGAGGTGCCTGAGTGGGATGTAAATAGACAGTGGTGCTGCCAGGTCAGGGTGTGAGTGCACTCAGGGCCTACCCCCTCTGCTGGGATAGGGATCAAGGTTGGTGGCCATGGGGCCATACAGCTTGGTGGTGGTGGGCAGACCACTGGGAGCCATGGGGACCAGGAATACTGGATCCCTATTGGTAGGGTCAAGAATGCTTGTTTCCTTCCCATTGGGGGAAAGGGGTGGGGTGATACTCTACAATAAAACCATGTAACCATATGAATAATAAACCACAGGGCTTGACTCTCCTTTAAACTTTATACTCTTCCTTTCTCTTTGTCTGTATTGATTTCACCATAGCATGCCTACACAACCACCGATTCGAGCCTTAGCTTTTACAATTGGTTTGACTCTACCGGGAACCAAACTCCCAATCTCCCGCATGCAAGGCCCATGCTCTATCGATTAGGCCACCGCGCCTAGTATATATTATGTGATATATAATTATATAAATATAAATATAAGCTGGTTATGAAACATGTATACCCTGGAAGATAGTACGTTGTTTGCCTCCATCTTCCAGGCTACACAGTAACGCATCATAGGAGGCTACTCAAAGTCTATCAAGCTGGTCTAGCTACGCGGACATGGACGAACAAAGGGGCTCACCTTCAATGCTACTACTGGCAGTACGCAGATGCGCATGGCTTCTCTCCGGAAAAGTAATCTGGTCATGACATCAGAGCTGAGCTCCCACGTTCTTAAGTTCAACTGTGTACACTTAACACGTACTGGGTTGAGAATCCTGATCTCCTCGACCAAAACCCGCCCAGCCTCCGCTTGCCCTGTCCAGTTCCTCCTTCCGGCTATCCCAGCTTCTCCATGCTGCCCTGTCCGAGCATGGAAGCGTTACTTGTGCACAGTAAAGCCGAAGCCAGATGATCCCACTTTCTTGCTGCCCTCAGGGGTTCCCCTTACTTCTAAGCTCCTCCTCAAGTTGCTCAGGCAGGTTTCCCCTCCTCCCCGCCCTTGAACCCGCCATGTCACCCTGCATAGCCTTCGGAGGGGAGCAGCTCAGCATGTCAGCCGGGACCTGGAAGGGCATGCCTACCTCTCCCACCTCGAAGTAACTGAAGCTCCATCAGCGCTCTCTCAATTGTTGGGTGAGCGCTGATCTCCATGTGACAATACATAACCTGATTCATGAACTTCTCCCTGGTCGCGCAATCCAGTCAGCGCCTGATTCTGGCCACTGTCGCCTACTAGATTCTGATAGACCTCTAAATGGTCCGCCAATTGTTTTGTTATTAAATCTTCTGAAAGCATGTCTGCCTCTATGTCTTTCCTCCTAGTTTCCTGCTGCCGAGTGTGGCAAATTGTGCATGTTGGCCCGAGGCTAACATGGGTAATTTGCGCACGAGGCAGGTCTATTCTTAGCTTTCCTCGTACACTCTTTTCTGTCTCACTCTCACTTTGCTACCCGCCTCTGAGCTGTAGTACACTTCGATTTATTAGATAAGGAAACTTTGCTAGGCAGTTATCCTTGTCCGCCGGGACAGGGCTGAGGAGCAAGCGGTTGAATGTGTAGTTCACATTATCCTAGCGCGCCGGTACAGCGCTGAGCAGCAAGCGGGTTAACATGTAGTTTAGATTATCCTAGCGCACCGAGAGAGCACTGAGCAGCACCCGGGTAAACGTACAGTTGACAGACCATAGCTCAATCAGCTGTAGAATTACCCATGCCGAGTCACCGAAGTAGAGTGGCTGGAACGAGGGAAACATACAGCGAGGAAGACAGAGAGCGATAGCCTCTTTCGCAAATTATGCATGTTAGCCTCACCAACATGCTCAATTCGCTTCACTCGGCACAGAAAACAGAGGAAAGGATGTCATTTTGAAAGGTTTATAGCCGGATCCGTTCCGGTTGAGCAGCCGGGTGATTCGAGTTGGGTGAACGTGTGATTTAGAGTCTGGAGCTCAGTCAGATGCAGGAAATAGCTGGCGAGTGGCAAGGTTACTATCACTCGGTGACACTAACAGGTGTAAAATATTCTGAAACTAAAAATTGGTGGGGAATGCAAATGTTCTAGTGTGAAACAGGCATACATAGTCAGGTATATATGTGTTATGTAGTTGCTGGTGGTGCTTGAATGATATGTAAATAGACATAGTGGTGCTCGCAGGATTGTGTATGACGGCCACTCAGGCAAGCAACATTAATATAATAAAACAGATACTACTTGCCCAACTTCAGATGAAATTCTGTTAATTAGGACGAGTCATTGACGTGCCTAATTATTGTCACTGCAATAAGGAGAAAGGAGCAAACGTTGATACATAAAAAGAACTAATACTTGCACTACTTCATACTATGGCGCTAACAGGGCTGAAACCACCACAGCCGTTAACGTTTGAAGGAAATTTAGCGATGAACTGGCGGGCGTGGTATCGTGCGTACGAAATTTATAGCACAGCCACAGGAGCAACTAGTAAACCAGAGAAAACACAGTGTTGCGTGTTTTTACACGTGGCCGGGCTGGAGGCGCAAAAACTACACCTAACATTCAAGTTCGACACCTCCGAGAGAGACAAGCTAGAACCGTTAGTAACAGCATTCAGAGAATATTGCGTCGGCAAGACGAATATAATGGTGGTGCGGTATACGTTTAATTTGTGTAATCAATCAGCCGAATCGATGGACGCGTACATTCGCGAATTGCAGCATAGAGTATCTTACTGTGACTACGGGGACATGGAAGACTCGTTGCTGTGTGACCGCCTGGTGTGTGGAGTGAAAGAAGTCAAACTGCGGAATAAACTGCTTCAAACTGCCAATTTGACGCTAGACAGATGCCTCGAAATGTGTAGGTTGAGTGAAAACACTCATGCTCAACTACACAAATATGATGAGGATACGAAAATTGAACACGTGGAGGAGATCAAAATGCATCCGGACGCATATTCTGCGCAGCCGCGCAATGCTGCAAACGACACCACGTGCGCGCACGTGGCAGAGCCGCGCCGGGCAGTCAACCATGCCACGTTCAACATGCACCAGGTGCGGATACCAACACGGCAATGCCATTTGCCCGGCTACTGACAAACAATGTATGAACTGCAAGCGTTATGGCCATTTTCAGAAAGTGTGCAAAACCCGCCGTGGAAACCAAGCTCAAGTGAACGAAGTATAGGTAGGAAGCGAAAAGCCGGAGGACGTTGAAGACAGGGACACGGACAACAACCTGTTCGTCAGCGAACCAGGACGTAGCAACAGTCTATGGTACATTAAATTGAACTTACAAAACGTACCTATTAAATTTAAGCTTGACACTGGGTCGCAAGCAAATATTGTGCCACGTAGTGTATATAATGCTTTGAGCAACACTGTGCTAGCACCATCAAAATGCTGCCTCATCACGTATTCAGGTGAACGCATACGGCCGGACGGACAAGCAGTTATCGTGGTGAGGGGGGAGACCACTAACGTTTCAAGTCACCGCGCAGGGCACGCCTTTGCTGGGAAAAGACGCGTGCGTCGTTCGACGAATCGATGCAGTCTCCGTCCACAACACACGCGGCGAGGAAAGTGTGGCGACAGCAAATGATCTGGTAAAAAAGTATTCTGACATATTTAAAGGCCTAGGAAGCATCAAAAGTAATGCGAAAATTCACATTGATAAACATGTTGAGCCAGTTGTTGATCCGCCGAGGCGCATTCCTCACGCTATTACGGATAAAGTTAGAACTGAGTTAGATAAAATGTTAGACTTAGGTGTTATTGTACCACAGCACGAGCCAACTCCTTGGGTGAACTCAATTACCATAGTAAAAAAAACGCAGAAAATTTGTATTTGCTTGGACCCGACAAAGCTAAATAAGGCCATTCTGAGAACACCCTATCCAACCCGAACTGTCGAGGAGGTAATTGCAAAGACCCATGGCGCAAAATACTTTTCTGTAATTGATGCCAAAAGTGGTTACTGGCAAATTTGTTTAGATGAGAACAGCTCAAAACTATGTACATTTAACACCCCGTGGGGGCGTTTTAGATACACTCGCCTGCCATTCGGCATTAAAACGGCCGGAGATATTTTTATTAGTGAAATGAACAGCATACTAAGTGACCTGCCTGGTGTTAATGTTATCACAGACGACATTCTGGTGTTTGGGAGAACAATTAAAGAACATAATGAAAATTTGGAGAGAGTGTTCATACGCGCAAGAGAGGCAAATTTGAGGCTGAATCCCGAGAAATCTATCATTTGCAAAACAGAGATTAACTATGTGGGTCATACTTTGACACAGGCGGGGTTAAAATCTAATGCTGACAGGGTGCGCGCAATTGTAGACATGCCGACACCTACCGAAAAATCCGGGGTTCAGAGGTTTCTCGGGATAATTGGATATGTGGGGAAATTCATACCTAACTTATCGGAAATTTCGAAGCTGTTAGGCAAATTCTAGGCAAGAATGTCTTCTGGTTTTGGCAGCACGAGCAAGAAGCAGCATTTAAAGAGTTAAAAACACTGTTAATGGCAGCGCCAGTGTTGAAATATTACAATGTAAATGATGAGATAACATTACAGGTGGATGCATCTAAATCTGGTTTGGGCGCGGCCATTTTTCAACAAGGCAGACCAGTCGCTATGGCTTCAAAAGCTACGCAGTAATAGAAAAGGAGTTGTTGGCCATATGTTTTGGTTGCGTCCGTTTTCATGAGTAGGTTTATGGGAAAGAAATTGTAATACAAACCGACCATAAACCTCTAGTGGCAATAATGTCAAAAGCGCTATATACCTCGTCAGCCTGAATGCAGCGTATGCGAATGCGCCTGCAAAATTATAACATTGTTATAAAATATGTCAGTGGTAACGAAATGTTTTTTGCAGATCCATTATCGCGTGCGCATTCCACCGACACTGCACCAAACAACCTGTTCGACAAGGAAATTTCCGTTGCATCGATAGCGGTAGCGAGTCACATGAATGATCGCGTTGTCATTGAAACAAGAGCCGACCCTACGCTAAATGAGGTAATCAAATTAGTGCAGAATGGGTGGCCAAACCAAAATATCCTTATGACGCCCTCCGCTAAGCCATTTTTTACTTTCAAGGACAGTATTACATACTAAGATAATATGTTATTTAAAGACAACCAAGTAATTATCCCTAAAACATTGCAAAAAGAATTGCTGCGCATATTGCATGAAACCCATTTGGGAATTATAAAGTGCAAATAGTTGGCGAGAGATAATGTATTCTGGCCAGGCATAAACGGTCAAATTGAAGATATGGTAGCGCGTTGTGCCACATGCCAAATGTATAGAAATGCGCAGCACGCAGAACCAATGATACCACATGAAATAGACCCGCAACCATTTAGTAAAGTAGGAGTGGACTTGTTCCAGTACCAAGATAAAACATATTTGATACTAGTGGATTATCATTCAAAATTTCCGGAGGTAGCAGAATTGCGCGCCACGAACTCGAATGCCGTAATAAATGCACTGTGCGAAATATTCGGTAGACATGGCATACCAGCAACGGTAGTATCAGACAACGGGCCTCAGTTTACCAGTCGAGAGTTCGCAAATTTCGCTAAGAGTTATAATTTCACACAAGTGTTCTCAAGCCCCTATTACCCAAAAAGTAACGGACAAACAGAACGTTATGTTCAAACTATAAAAAAGATGATGAAGAAAGCTTCACTAAATAATCAAGATTTCAACTTATATCTGTTAAATTATAGAAATACTCCTATTACAGAACTAAACGCATCGCCAGCGCAGTTGCTGATGAGCCGCAGGCTCCGTTCAAAAATACCAAGTACAAAAAACCATCTAAAACCACTCGTACAATGTTCAAATAAAGGTAGCATAGTTAAGATGCAGAAGCAACAAAAACACTATTATGACAAGAGGGCAGGCACACTGCACAATCCACTACGGGTGGCGGATGACGTAAAATATTTGACGCATGAAGGAAAGTGGAAGCCTGGGAAAATTACGCGCGCAAATGTAGGGGGGCCACGTGGCTACGAAATTCGAAATCAAATGGGTAACCAAATACGGCGTCATAGAGTACACTTGTTCAAAGTACCTAGTTCAAGTCTGAGGCAAACAACAACTAAAATTACCAGGCCGGATAAAATCATACCGCAGGTGGGCGGTGGGTCAGACGCAAATAGAGATAATAGCGTACACAACTAAAGCTGGACGATTGTCACGTCCGCCGAGCCGTTTCAGCCAGCCACCCGTGACCTAAAAACATGTGCGCAACTGTATTCCAAAGCGAGGTGTGGTAGCAAACCACGTGGTGCACCGAACCGAAACAGAAATGTCTTATGTGGCTGTCACACTACGACGACAAGCGGCGACGACAGCCCAGCGACATGGATTTTGTGAAAACCCGACGACATATGCAAATTCGGGCCAAGCGCCGCGACAGCGCCGCGACAGCGCCGTGACAGCGCCGCGACAGCGCCGCGACAGCGCCGCGACAGCGCCACGACAGCGCCGCAACAGCGCCGCGACAGCGCCGCGACAATGTTAACACAGTGGGTGGGCAAGCAGTCTCCATATGATATATGAAGAAATGGGACGGTACAAACATGCGTGTTAGACTATGCGGCGGACCTGTTAGGAAGCAGTTTCCATGAGAAATATGAAGAATGGGACGGTGCAAACATGTAGGTTTATGCAGCGGACCTGTGAGGAAGCAGTCTCCATATGATATATGAAGAAATGGGACTATGCGGCGGACCTGTGAGGAAGCAGTCTCCATATGATATATGAAGAAATGGGACTATGCGGCGGATCTGAATATTCAGTGGTGTATCTGCGTGTGTGTCTCTGTGTGTGTCTCTGTATGTGTCTGTGTGTCTCTGTGTTGTGTCTCTGTATGTGTCTGTGTGTCTCTGTGTTGTGTCTCTGTATGTGTCTGTGTGTCTCTGTGTTGTGTCTCTGTGTCTGTGTGTGTGTCTGTGTCTCTGTGTGTGTCTGTGTCTCTGTGTGTGTGATAAACCACACACACTCACTCACATTCACTATCACACTCACTATCACACTGACTATCACATTCACACTCACTATCACACTCACTATCACACTCACTATCATACTCACACTCACTATCACACTCACTATTACACTCACTATCACACTCACTATCACTATCACACTCACTATCACACTCACTATCACGCTCACTATCACACTCATTATCACATGTAGGTTTATGCAGCGGACCTGTGAGGAAGTAGTCTTCATATGATATATGAAGAAATGGGACGGTACAAACATGTGTGTTAGACTATGCGGCGGACCTGTTAGGAA
>JASIRB010000361.1:0-25009 GCA_030323885.1 Branchipolynoe longqiensis
ATGGACAGGCCTGGAGTTTGGCAAGTTCTAGAGGGGGGCGGGGAACAGGGAAAACGGGATAAAACTGGTCGCAAAGTCATTGATGTTGCCCCAACAACCCTCATGGTTAAGAGATTAATGATGGTGATGAAGTATTTACGAAGATGAGATACTCACGACTTGAAGGGCTCTGGGAAAATTCATCAGTGACCAGATCTGGGTTGGCATTGTGTAGAACTTGGACACCCTGTACTTTTCGCAGACCTCCCAGAAGCGTGCTAAGGTTGGAAAGAACGGTCTTCCCTCAAACTGAAAACATAGCAGGGTGCCATTGTTATATAGGGTGTGACAAGGATTCGAACCTACATTGCTGCCGATAGAGGGCGAACATCCTGTCATTGTGTTGATGAAAATGGGAAATATTGCGCCTATGGTGGGACTTGAACCCACATCTCTTGCATTCCAGGCTAGTGTGCTAGCCATTACCCTACCTAGCCTTCCTGAGGTCAGTGCAGACGATTACAACACTAACAGTTAATCTATCTAGGTTCCCTGATGCAATCAAAAACCAATAACATAAAAATGTAATACTTGTCGCTACCTTGCCTGGCATTCAGCATCACTAGGATACGCAATGTGCAGTGGAATGAGGAAGACCAATTGTCCATGATTGACCCCCACCCCTTGCTTAATCAACTAATGTACCACAAATATAAAAACCTCGCAAAATTCTCATCGCTGTAGCAGGGTTCCTGCAATCACATTTAATACCTTTTTAAGACTTGTTAATACTAATTTTCATTCAATTTAAGACCTATTTTTGTGGCAAATGAAACATACATATATAATTAAATAATAACAGAAATGAGTGAGGGAAACTACCATCTGTCAAAGTATGCATGCAATTGTGTTTATTTTATTGTTGTTTAACATCCTAGCAACATCTAAGGTCATATCAGGACGGGTACCGACTTGTGACAGTGCGCACTCATGGCGAAGTTATAGTGCTGCCCCACTGGGATACCAGGCCTCCAGCACTATGACCTGATATCCCACTCAGTCACATTATCCTGACACTGAGCCAACCAGTCCTTGCCCTATCCTAATAATGCCGAGTGCCTGGCTAGGAAGCGACATGTATCAATTTTAATTCATTGCTTTGACTCGACCAGGGTTCGAACCCACGATCCCACAGTCTACCAACACGGGAGATGGACGCTCTAACTCATTGGCCATCCCATTTGGTCACGTGCACTTGTGACCCGTACAATACGGTCTGTAGACTATAGCGTCAATTTCAAGAAATTTCAGCTCCACTGCATTTGTGCTTTGTGGGTATTGTTTATGTATATATACATGTGTTATTCCTTAGCCTCCCCCATGGGTGGGTCGGTATGAATTTAACTGATTGGTGTACACCAATTTACTTGCACGACCGTTTCAATCTCTGGAACTGGTCCAGTGGTGTTGTTGCTGTGTAACAGTGTAAGACCAGGGGACGCAGCTGTGTCAGTGCGTGGTAACATGGTGTAGTACATGTATGATATTGTCGTGGGGGTGATGAAAATGGGAAATACTGCGCCTAGAGCGGGACTCGAACCCACATCTCTTTGCATTCCGGGCCAGTGTGCTAACCATTACACCACCTAGGCTCCCTGATATCAATACACTCCCCACGCCTACCTGTCTATGTGGTTACTTGCCTGAGAGTTCAGTGCAGACCACTACACTCGTCCCCCTGGAATTGTAAGTCTTGTAATGCTTACAATTACATACATACAGGCAATGCACTAACACATACATACACAGGGTAGGTTCAACAACCATACAGCGCAAAGCTTGTACAGGATCCTGATCACGGCAACCAGTGTCGTGGGGGTGATGAAAATGGGAAATACTGCGCCTAGAGCGGGACTCGAACCCACATCTCTTTGCATTCCGGGCCAGTGTGCTAACCATTACACCACCTAGGCTCCCTGATATCAATACACTCCCCACGCCTACCTGTCTATGTGGTTACTTGCCTGAGAGGTCAGTGCAGACCACTACAATATATTAGGTGGCGCCACCGTCTCAGTAAATATAACCAGGTGGCCTCCACTGACATCCCTCAGGTTTGTTTGGTTCTTGTTTTACATCCTAGCAACATCTAAGGTAATAATGGCACGGGTACCGATTTTGTAGCAGTGTGCTCTCATGGCAAATAAATAGTGCTGCCCCACTGGGAAATCAGATCGCCAGCACTACCACCTGATATTTCACTCAGACACATTATCCTGACAGTGAGCCAACCAGTCCTTGTCCTATCCTAATAATGCGGAGTGCCTGGCTAGGAAATGACAAATGTAAATATTTAAGTCTTTGGTTTGACTCAACCAGGGTTCAAACCCGTGGGTTTGAATCCTACGATCTGCCAAAAGGAAAGACAGACACTCAACTCATCCGGCCATTCCGTCTGATTGGGATTGCAGATGAGAGTTCAGTGTGCAGCATGCTCTGTAGAAAAGGTCTTATAGAGGATTTCCACCACTCTGATGGCAGCAGCCATAGGAAATGTGGATAGCAGCCCACTACACACGCACTGTGGAAAATCCCAAATTTGAAATAATAAATTCCATGTATATCCCTTTAATGTTATGAACAAGCATGCAGGAGAAAATAAATAATCCCTAAGTATTAAGTTCTCTGAATTATTGTTATCAAATCTAATCACATTAACTAAACGTTTAGGGTTTTTCCCCTTTTCGCTCTAGTCTAAATATATATGCACCTGGCCGCAGATGGATAAAGCCTAGTTCACACTTACCTGGATCAGGGGCCGGACCAGCTCCGGACCATGATCCGGCGTTGTTTGTGGCGATCAGGCATGATCCGTGGCTCATCCTTGGCTGGTCCTTGGTGGTCTGGCATACGTCCGGGGTCGGCCAGATGTTTTAACATTTTTAAAACATCCAGGGCGATCCGGGGAATATTGCAATCCGTGGTCGATCCGGCATCACCCGGGTGTAATCCGGGGGTGGTCCGGGTTTTGTCCGGGGGTAGACGTGTCCCGTCCTGGGCAGTCTGGGTCATTTTTAAACCAGAAGAGCCACGTTTTAGCCACGGTTTAGCCCAGACTAGCCCCTGTTTAGTCCGGACTAACCGGACAGAGCCACGGACCACTCCAGGACTGCTCGGATAAGACCTGGAAAGAGGTAAGATGTAGGCTAAATTGGTTCATTGAAGTTGACCACTTAACAACAGCAGTGTGACATTACAGGGTTTGTATGGGTCCTTGAAAACCTGGAATTTGATAAATTACAAGCTTACAAGCAGACCTACGTGCCTACCAGGTCACTCAGTCGGCCCTGTCTATTGTAGGCAGCACATATACTATATAATTGGTGACAAATACAAGACTTTATTATCGCCCACCAAGCTGTCAATAGCTTTTGTTTCTCCAATCACTTTCATCCCCGAATTAAAAGCAAGTGGTGTTGCGTGTTTCAGCCCCAGGCAGGGCAAAGATGCAAAAATGCATGTGCAGGGGGAGGGAAGTCTGGCTGATATGATCGATCATTGGCATCAATGTTAGACCCAGCATTGAGGGAAACACCCCACATAGATACCACTCTCCGCTCTCCGCTTGCCATCACCATCAGCAGCAAACTACGACACCTACATAATGATATGTAAGTAATGTGAATTGTATACAACTGGCATTCAGGGTAAATATGTGTGTGTGTATTACATTCGTTGGTTAAGCAACGGAAGTTTTTAATTTCGGAAGATTCGGTAAGAACAACTCAACAAAGTAGTGTCATGGGCGCCCGGTGGGGGGGGGGGGGGGGGGGTAAACATGGGAAATATTGGGCCACAGCTCTTGCATTTCAGCCCAGTGTGCTAACCATTACATCACCTAGGAATGACAGAAATGTGGTTTGGAGTCACAGCCTAGCCATTGTATCGCTCAGTCACATTATCGTGACACTGAGCTAACCAGTCCTTGTCCCATCCTATTAATGCTGAGGGCCAGGCGAAAGAAGGTACAAGTATCAATTTTATAAGTCATTGGTTTGACGCAGGAACCGCACACAAGGCCCACGCTCTACCGATTCAGCCACCGCATCCGGTTAAAGTGTAGAAGAAATCAGTGCTTATGGTTAAAGATGAACCATTAAGTAGAAGTCTGAATTATAACCTGAAAGAAAACATTGGACTCACCATGATGGCCGGAAATGATTCAGTGAATTTAATGATTGACATCCCCAAGGATGTAATGTTCATGGATGTAGACCCAAATTAGTATCTCCAAATAAATAACAGGTAACTAGCAAAGTATCTAAGCAATTTGACAATTTAGCAATTACGTCAAGATAAACCACAAGTTAGAAAATGACACAAAATACAGAATACAGT
Source organism: Branchipolynoe longqiensis (assembly GCA_030323885.1). Taxonomy (NCBI): domain Eukaryota; kingdom Metazoa; phylum Annelida; class Polychaeta; order Phyllodocida; family Polynoidae; genus Branchipolynoe; species Branchipolynoe longqiensis. Next base: position 4,378 of record JASIRB010000361.1, read on the forward strand.
TTTTAACTAAATTAGAAACAATTTTAATCAGGGGTGGGCAATTTACAGGCACCGGCGGGGACGATCACCATTTTTTTGTTGGCCTACCCGTGAGTTTTTAAGGTTTGTTGAGTGACGTTAGTGGGTGTGGGTTTAAATGTGGGTGTGCTCTGCCTCAATATGTCGTGATAGTGACACCTTATCAAGAACACACCCTGTCTCATTAGTGCATGGATGCAACATTCAAAACCAACAACACTCAGGACCAGGAGTAGTAGTGAATGAATGAATGAATGGGGGGTTTACAGTCATATATGATGACTGAAGGTTGCAAAGAACTGCAACACTAAATGGGTGCCACGAAAGGTGGTCCCATGTGGGCAAAGACAATTTCTCAGGGGTAAAAGGGGTAGGGATAAGACTGGAAAGATGGCTGCACCAAGGGAAACAAATAAAGGGCTGGCCAAGGGTCCCTCCCCAAACCTCCGAAGAGAGGGAAGGGGCAGGGTGGGGGGGGGGGGGCGAAAGGGATGGGGAGGGAGCGGGTGAGGAAGGTTCATGTTAGTAGAAGAGACGGATAGGGGCTAGTGAAGGGGCAAGGCAAGAAGTTATTGGTCTCAGTCAACAAAAATGTTAGGGTATGTAGGACCAACAGATCCGATGATTAGGCGGTTCTGCCAGTAGAAACGGGCGAGCGGCTCCCAGGAAGTTTTAGACATCCTGATGAGGATGGCCAAGGCAGCCTGGTGTTTGTAGATGTCTTTAGTGAAGATGATGATGGCAGTTCTGTCAATAGAGTTGCAGGTCATAAGGATGTGTGCAACGTTGAACATATTGGAGCCACAGGGACAGCGCTGGAGGTTGGATGTATTGATAAATAGCCTGTGGCCTGTTTTGAAGCGGTTTACAGCCACTTGGATAGATGCGGGAAGGTTGAGATTGATGGGGATGTTTTGATGAACAATCAGTACCAGAGCCAACTCATGGAGTAGGGGTTCCAGACTTGCTTTTTCCTCATGGAGGCAATCCAAAGTGTGGTGGTAGTGTGAGCAGCAGCAGCTGCTAGTTTAGAAATGGAGAGACGGATATAGATCTCCACATTGGGGCGGTTGGCTCCTCCCAGGGCGGCTAGGTCGGCATGTCATTTCCAGAGTCCGATGTGGGAAGGGACCCAGAGGAAGGCAGTGTTGTGATGCATTATCATGTCTGGTAGATATCGAGTTTGGTATGTTGTGATAGTAGTGGGAAGCTGGCCGTATACACAACTAAGAGGAGGGGTAGCTAAAAGATTCACCTTATACAAGTAGTCTAAATACGGCGGTAAAAGCTTTAGTAATAGTGTGGAACAAGAAGTGGAATTTCTGGTTCCAGTATCAAATGGCTGTTCATCTCGGCACAGAGTTGATGAAATGGGAGAGAATGCAAAAAGACAAGATGGCTGCGAATGAACACCATTTATTTCACTTTTAAAGTCCATTAAACCACATGTTTTATTATATTTTTAAACTAGAAACTAGCGGGTAAACAAAATATGAAGATGTATATAAAGAATATATTTTGCTTCTTAAATTAAGAATTTATCAGCTCAGTTCATTTACCCACCATGTCAAATGTTTTCACCAGCTTGTATGTAGGGTTCGTTTTCACCCTTACTACCAGTAGCAGAGGTGTCAGATGCTCCCCTCCCCTCTCGGTGAACCAAACGCAATGCAAAGCATTACAACCAAGTTGTCCCTTCAGTGCAAGCTAAAAGTTGCATGGGCCGATGAAAGCATCAACTTTTCAAATCCAAAACAAAAATCTAGATTTTAATCTACACATCTAACTTAGATGCGGTACACTTAGCAACCATTTGTTGCCACACTGAATGGAACCCTAAGACAATTGAATGGAACCTATTACTGTAGAAGCCTATGATGTCAGAGTGTTGGCATGCTTGCCCAAATTAATTTAGTATGTTTGCACTCAAAAGTTAAGGGGCTGTCACATTACGGCGTATGGCGGGAGCGTATTGTAAACCTACGTACGCTGTGCTGGTGCCACTTTCGGGTGTGTTTGAGCGTATGGGGGACCTATGAGGAGCGTATGAGGAGCCTATGAGGAGCGTATGGGAGCGTGCTATGAATTTTTTTGACAGTATGGGCCATACGCCCTCATAGGTCGTGTTTTTTTTAGCATGCACAAACAAAATTGGACGGACGAATTTATGAAAGCGTATGGCGGCGTATGCCTCATACGCTTCACATACGCCGGCATGTTGCGGCACTGGCGGCGTATGAGTAGCGTATGAGTAGCGTATGAGTAGCGTATGAGTAGCGTATGAGTAGCGTATGCGGCGTATGCCGACGTATATGACGTAAAGCCGCTACGCCGCCATACGCTCCCGCCATACGACGTAATGTGACAGGGCCTTTAGTGATTTAAAATAAAAGTTACTTCAACCTAAAGCAAGGTCGCTTATAACAACCAACCTAATATGTGTATCTCAGAAAATGACAGAAACTCAAAACCATCGGACTACGCAACTGTAAAGTTTCATAGTGCAATGAAATCATCAACTCTTCGAAACTGAAACATTTAATATCATCTACATTTTATTTAAGATAATATTCCAAATTAGACAGTGGTGCACCCATCAAGCATCCGTTCCAACATAGAAGGACATAACATTAATAGAAAGTCAATTTAATAGAACATGTCACTGCTGAAGACTATGGTATCAGAACTTTGACATATATGCCAAACTCAGGGTCCATACTCTGCCAGGAAAGTCTGTTGTAGGGTCTCCAGGGGTTTGGCGTACATAACATACTCTGACCCCTGTCACACAACGAGTTATGCAGTACATATGTTCAGTTAGCTTGACTACGCAGTTATTTGAGAGTGGTAGGGAAAAACCGGGGGGCCCCGGTGTAAAGATTTCAAATTCCCCCCATATTCAAGTTCCCCCCCGGGAACTTGAAAACGTTTTCAAATTCCTCCCAGGGGAATTTGAAAACGTTTTCAAGTTCCCTCCCTTGTTTTAACTTTCCCTCCTCCTTCGGGGAACTTGAAAACGTTTTCAAGTTCCCCCCACAGGAATTTGAAAATGTTTTCCCTCTGTCAATTTAAATTTTCCGCACATATGTTTGTTTGTTTGTTGTTGTTTTACGTCCTAGCAACATCTAAGGTCATATCAGGACGGGTACCGACTTGTGACAGTGCGCACTCATGGCGACTTTATAGTGCTGTCCCACTGGGAAACCAGGCCGCCGGCACCATGACCTGATATCCCACTCAGTCACATTATCCTGACACTGAGCACACCAGTCCTTGCCCTATCCTAATAATGCCGAGTGCCTGGCTAGGAAGCGACAAGTATCAATTTTAAAGTCATTGGTTTGACTCGACCGGGACTCGAACCCATGACCCCATGATCTACCAGCACGGGAGACGGACGCTCTAACTCATTCGGCCATCCCAGCCTCCCCAGGCCCTCTCAGAGGACTGTGGTTGGGCTCCTTAGGCTGCCTTTTTCCTTCCTCCCCCCCTCCCCCCTACCCCCCCTGGAAATTGTCTGGAAATTTTTTATTTTCCGTGAAATTTTCGAATTATTTAAATTTTCAATTTGTTGTGCTTTTTTGAATAATTAAAAAAATATGGAATTTTTGTGTGAAATTCTTTATTTTCGTGAAATATAATTTTTTTGGTGACTTTTTTACGTGAAATTGTTCGATGAACAAAAATTCTTTTTGGGGAAATTTTCGTGACTACTATTACTATTTGTCATGAATTTTCGATCTTTTTAAAACTTTTACATTTTTGGGGAATTTATATTTTTTAAATATTTTTAAACAATTTTAAAGAGGGGGGAATTTGAAAACAGGGGGGAATCTGAAAACAGTTTTTATGTTCCCCCCAGGAATCTGAAAACGTTTTTAACTTCCCTCCGGGGAAGTTAAAAACGTTTTCAGATTCCCGGGGGGGAACTTGGGAAGGGGGGAAGTTGAAATCGTTACACCGGGGCACCAACAAATGTGCGCAGTTACTACTGTTCTGCGTAATGCCTATGAACTACGGCGCAGCAGGTGCCTGTGTGTTTATTTTCTACCATTTCTTGTCTAACAAACTAGTTATAAGCCCTGTTCACACGGGCAATGTAAATCGATTCGTAGAAAGCGACTTGCCTAGTTCACCTCACATTTCCCGTGTGAACGGACGTCTGAGGCGGATTAGGGCTGATTCGACTCACATGATGCGGATCCTGTAAACCACCTAAGCGAGGTAGTCTACGTGAATCGATTCCTGTGATACGGATAATTTTGCCCGTGTGGACGCTCTGAGGCGGGTTAAGCACCTCACACGCATGCGCAGTCGACACCTCAGGTTGTTGACTTTCCGGTCGATCAAAAGCGCATATTATATAATTTGGTCTATGAACCTGCTAGAGGTGCACAGATATTTTTTTCATCATTTATTTTTAGGGTTTCACTGCCCAGCAGAAGTTTTGACCGTTCCAAACCAATACGATTCAGTCATTACATATCTAGGTCGAACCCACACTCTCTGGTGCCAGCATCGTCAAACCCAAAATGGCGCTGGTTAGCCTGGACTTGCTCATGCGCAGATATCCACTTCCGCCTCACGCAGTGTCCGTGTGAACGGGCGCCTAATTCGCCTCACCTGATTCGATTTGCCTGATTCGCCTCACATTTTGCCCGTGTGAACAGGGCTTTAGTTGACAGGGCATACTGCGTTATACTGCTAAGAGCAGGGGAGTGTTTATCTCTAGCGTGAACATTGGTGCATAGCAGGTTAGACTGGTCAGCTGGGCGTAACTGGGTCGGTTGCTGCTACCACGCAGTACGTTATGACGAGGTGGGTATTGTGTGGGGGTGGGGATTCTGTAGCTGGGGGTGTCCCGGTATAGTTCCCCGGGGTGGCAGTCATGATGCCGAGATTGGGGCAACTAGGTCACCCATTGGGCGGTTGGAGATTGTCCGCGGCCACGTGGCGCGGTGAGGTCAGTGGGTGCTGTGTCGGGTGGGAAATGCCCTCGTCGGGTAGTTTGGTGGGGTTCCGTAATTAGGTCAGACCAGACGGGATGGCCGAATGAGTTAGAGCATCCATCTCCCATGTTGGTAGATCGTGGGGTCGGGGGTTCGAAACCTGGTCGAGTCAAACCAATGACTTTAAAATTAATACTTGTTGCTTCCTAGCCTGGCGCTCGGCATTAATAGGATAGGACAAAGACTGGTTGGCTCAGTGTCGGGATAATGTGACTGAGTGGGAGATCAGATCATGATGCTGTCTGCCTGGTATTCAAGTAGGGCAGCACTATAAAGTCGCCATGAGTGCACACTGTCACAAGTCGGTACCCATCCTGATATTACCTTAGATGTTGCTAGGATGTAATAGAACAACAGACAAAACAAAACTAATTAGGTCACGTGGGTCCTAACGGTGGCGCACCTGGGCCGTATGCATGGAGCGGTGTTACCGACCCAAAACGCGTTTATGGTAGGGTTTCTGGTTTAGCGCAGAAAAGTTGCTATGCATGGAGCAGTGTTAGGCCTAACACCGAGCGTTTAAACTCGGAAATTCTAACTCTGCTCATAGCAGGTTTACAGCGGTGTTAGTGTTAGGTTAGTGTCAGCATGGAACCCAAATCTACTCAATGCTATCATATTTAACAGAAATACATACGCAATAAGTGAAATTTAATCAATTTAACCCTAAATTCGAACCCTCCTTAAGGCTACCACCGTATTGGCGGCGATATTAATAGTTATATTTTCAAATCGACTAACGTACAGTCAAGAAACCGCTGCCGCCGCCAGTATGGCAAGGGAGGTCAATGCGGCGGCGGCGGCGATTTGTTTACTTTACGTTCGTCGATTCGAAAATATAACTATTAATATCTCCGCCAATGCAGCGGCAGCCTTAAGGAGGGTTCGAATTTAGGGTTAAATTGATAAAATTTCACTTATTGCGTATGTAATTCTGTTAAATATGATAGCATTTAATATATTTGAGCCTAATATATGGCTACAAATGCAGAGGGATTTCCCAAATCTATAAATACATTCACGTTTAGCTAACACTCACCGTTTAAGCACCCATGCATATGGCTTGACATACTTCTCGACGACGCCGATAACCGGAGATACGTACCCGGAGTTAGAGGTATAACACCACACGCCGCTAATACTGCTCCATGCATACGGGCCCTGGTGTTTCTCTGATTAGCATGCCGACTGGACTCAGCGGTTCTGCGAGTGAGGACGTTTGGAGCCAATCACTCTACCGGCTGCCGGCAGATGAGGTGGGTGTTTTTGTTTCGGCATTTACATTTTTCCCATCTCTGCATACTGCTTATTATTTGGTACTACTGTTCATTAAGGGGTATTGCAAGGCTGCCCGCGTCTGTGTTAGGTCTGTGCATATTGGCAATCGTCTGTCATGGCGGGGAGACGGCTGAGCTGCGTTAGCAGTTTGTCCTGTTTCCAACATGGCCGACGATAGTAACACTGTGCCCAGCACTCCACAAGGGGGTGTTGCGGTTTCTCTGTCTCTCGGTCGCCTTATAGGTACTATTAGGCCGGTAGGCAGTGGGGAAGTTGTCATTGTGACTTCTCTGTGGCTGCCTAGCCCGCTGCTGTCGCATATGTTGGCTGTTGCCAGAGGCCCTCAGAGAGGCCCTAGGAGAGGTGCGACGGTTGGGTTGGTGTCTCCACCTGGAGTCGCCTGCCTGTCATTGCATTCTCCTCTGGTGCCATCAGCACCAGTCCTCCTTGGTCACGCAATTTCAGGCGACGTGGCAGGCCGCTCAAGTGATAATGGTTGAGTCTTCGTGTTCGTCCCATACAGATCCGTTTTCTCTCAGCCCAGCTGCAGGGAGAGCGTCTCAGTCTCTTGGCAGTGGTTTACCTGGTTCACACCAGGTGGTGCCATTTGTCACAGTTGCTGACCGACCTCTTGCGCAGACGTCCATCACCACCCCACCCCACCACCCCCAAAACCCCCCCAACCCCACAACAAACCCAAAAACCACACCCGCCATTTTCGAGACGCTTTTTGTCTCCAACCTGAAAAGGGAGGCGTCGCCGAGACGTCGCCGAGACAGACCCTGAACGCAAATAGGCCAAAAAGCATCGCCGAGACGTCGCCGAGGCGCCTCCGAGACGGACCCTGAACGCGGCCCAGCTCTGGGGATGTAGGGGCCAGCGCCTACGGGCAGCTGACTCTTGAGCCTCATGACAGCTGACGGATAGCAGGGGGAGGTTCTGGGAATGTGATGGACGTGGACCCGGCCATGTCTACCATCGACGTGGGCGTGGGGCTTCCAGTGCCTCCTTTACCCACTAGGGCATCTGGTTCCTTGACAGAGGCGTAGGTGCGGACTACGGTGCAGCAGGCTAAAGCCTCTATGTTACAGGATCCGGCATCGGTGGGGGTCCAGAGTGTTGTTCGGGTCGTTTGACTATCGCTAATAGCGATGGTTCGAAACGCGAAGTTCCGGTGGACATGTCCCCTACCGTGACTAGCGCTGTCTCCTCACTTTAATCGTGGTCAGCCGCTTCCGACTCCAAAGTTGGAACGACCAATGGAGTTGGGGGAGCAGGCAGACCACTCGAAAGGCAGGATGGCAGTCATGCTGGATGCATGGTCAGGGAGGTGTGCCTATGGTGTCAAACTCGGATATGAGATCGGGGATGACACCCTGCCGTCGAAAGGTTGTCCTGTCAAGCTTGCACAGGTCCTTACAGGGAACGTGGTGGGCTTGTCAGAGAAGAGCCTATCTTGACTCTGGCAGCATCCGTATGATGAGCCGCGTAGTGTTCGCGACTATGTCACCTGGCAGCAGCGTCATCGGGAGATCTTGCAACCCTATCAGGGGGATGGGAAATTTGATGTCCCCGTTGATGAGGTTTGGGCTGAGCCGAGAGTCGTCCCACTAGTCCGTTGAGGTGGCACAACAAGCGGTTGATGGATATCTACCACTCGTTGTACGCTCCGCGAGAGGGGGATGGCTACACTAAGCAGGAGATAGCATCTCTCACTTATGTCCGCAAGGTGTTATTTCGAGAGACACTCGCAAGATGGACCATCAAGGTGCTTAAAGAGGCAGGCGTCAATACTGGACACTATGCATCCCACTCAATGCGGGGGGGCCATGGTCTCTAAAGCAAGACAATTAGGAATCTCAGTGAAGAGAATCCTGGCGCACACTGGCTGGAAGACGGCTAGATCGTTTGCAAAACATTACAACAGATGACTAGAAAAGTCAAGCGGCCTGGCGACTCGCCTGCTCACCAACTAAAGACGGGTGAGAAACATACAAATTCTATTTTGTACTGAAACATTATATGTTTAAAGAATAAGTATAAAAAATGATAATAAATGAGATTACGTAAACTTCTGCCTGGACTATGAGTAGCCAGAGGCTTAGTACCGATGTAAAATAGTATAGTTATGCGAATCTTACCTGGGTATAGATCATGGATACCTGTTATATTCCCGAGGTACTAGCCTCCAATAGCCGTGGGCTAGGGCCCGCTCACCCTACCCTACCATCACTATGACGTTGGCTTGTGCCAACATGAAAACATATTAGTATCCATACAATTTTGAGATAATTGTTATCCTATTTAGTACCTTGGGAAAACAACAGTTATCCATCATCTGTACCCAGGTAAGATTTGTATAACTATACTTTATACATACATGTATATATATCGGACGTGGTGGCCAAATCGGTACACCGCAGGCCTCCCATGCAAAATTGATACTTGTCACTTTCAAAATTGATACTTGTCACTTTCTAGCCTGGCACTCGGCATTACTAGGATAGGGCAAGGACTGGGTAGCTCATTGTCACTGTGTGGGATATCGGGTCATGGTGCTGGCGGCCTGATTTCCCAGTGGGGTAGCACTATAAAGTCGCCATGAGTGCGCACTGTCCTTGTCGGTGTCAGTCTTGATATGACCTTAGATGTTGCATCATACATATATTACATATGTTTACAAGATATGGCAAGGGCAAGGCCATTACATTGCGTCTGAACATAATAAAAAAGGGACATCCACTGCTAAATTTGTCTTTCCATACTGTATGTTTCGCTTGAACGTAGCCATCACAAGCTCAATTATGTTGTGTATGGTGGGTGGTGTGTGTGTGGTGTGTGGTGGTGTGTGGGTGGCATGTGCATTGTGTGTGGTGGTGTGTGAGTAGTGTGTGGAGGGTGCTGTGTGAGCTGTGTGTGGGGGGTGGTGGGGTGCGGGTAGTGGGTTGTTTGTGGTGGGTGCTGTGCGTGGTGGGTTGTGTGTGGTGGTGTGTGAGTTGTGTGTGGGGGTGTGTGGGTGGTGGGTGGTGTGTGTGTTGTGTATGCTGAGTGTTATATTGGTGGGTGGTGTGTAGGTGGTTTCTGAGTTGTGTGTGGGGGTTTGGGGGTAGTGGATTGTGTGTGGTAGGTGGTGTCTGAGTTGTGTGCGGTGTGTGTGGGTTGGGTGTGGTGGTGTGTGTAGTGGACTGTGTGTGGTGGGTGTTGTGTGATTTGTGTGTGGTGGGTGGTGTGTGGGTGGTGCGTGAGTTGTATTTGGTGGGTGGTGTGTGGGTGGTGTGTGGGTTGGGTGTGGTGATGTGTGAGTTGTGTTTGGTGGGTGGTGTGTGAGTTGTGTGTGGGTGGTGTGTGAGTTGTGAGTGGGGGTTTGGGGGTAGTGGATTATGTGTGGTAGGTGGTGTCTGAGTTGTGTGTGGTGTGTGTGGGTTGTGTGTGGTGGTGTGTGTAGTGGACTGTGTGTGGTGGGTGTTGTGTGATCTGTGTGTGGTGGGTGGTTTGTGGGTGGTGTGTGAGTTGTGTTGGTGTGCGGGTGGTGTGTGAGTTGTGTTTGGTGGGTTGTGTGTGAGTTGTGTGTGGGTGGTGTGTGAGTTGTGTTTGGTGGGTGGTGTGTGAGTTGTGTGTGGGTAGTGTGTGAGTTGGGTGTGGTGGTGTGTGGGTAGAATGGAGGTGGTGTGTGGGTGGTGTGCTGAGGAGTGTGTGTGGTGTGTGTGGCTGGTGTGTGAGTTGTGTGTGTGTGGTGTTGAGTTGTGTGTGTTGGTGTGTGGGTTGTGTGTGAGTTGTGTATGGGTGGTGTTTGAGCTGTGTGTGGTTGGTGTGGTGGTGTTTGGTGGGTGGTGTGTGGGTCGTGGGTGAGTTGTGTGTGGTGGTGTGGGTGTGGTGTGTGGGTGGTGTGAGTTGTGTGTGGTGGTGTATGAGTTGTGTGTGGGTGGAGTGGGAGGTGGATGTGGTGTGAGTTGTGGGTGGTGGATGGTGTTTGGGTGGTGTATGGGTGGTGTGCGAGTTGTGTTTGGTGTGTGGGTGGTGTGTGGTGGGTAGCATGTTGGTAGTGTGTGCTGCCTGAGTTGTGTTAGGTGTGTGTGGATGTGGGTGTGTGGTGTCTGAGTTTTGTGTGGTGTGTGGGTAGTGGGTTGTGTGTTGTGGGTGGTGTGTGAGTTGTGTGTTGTGTGTGTGGTGGTGGGTGGGGTGTGTGTGTGGTGTGTGGGTAGTGGGTTGTGTGTGGTGGGTGCTGTGTGAGCTCTGTGTGGTGGGTTGTGTGTGGTGGTATGTGAGTTGTGTGTGGGTGTGTGTGGGTAGTGGGTAATGTGTGGTGGGTGGTGTCTGAGTTGTGTGGGTGGTGTGTGAGTTGTGTCTGGTGGGTGGTGGGTGGGTGGTGTGAGGGTAGTGGGTTGTGTGTGGTGTGTGGTGTCGTTGTGTTTAGTGTGTGGTCAGATGTGGGTGGTGTGTAGTGGGTGGTGTGTGGGTTGTGTGTGGTGGGTGGTGGGTTGTGTGTGGTGGGTGGTTAGTTGGTGCTGTGTGGTAGGTGGTGTCTGAGTTGTGTGTGGTGGGTGTTGTGTGGTGGTGGGTGGGTTGTGCGTGGTGGTGTGTGGGTAGTGGGCTGTGTGTGGTGGGTGGGGTCAGAGTTGTCTGTGGTGTGGCTGGTGTTGTGTGTGGTGCGTGTGGTGGTGGGTGAGTTGTGTGTCGTGGTGGGTTGTGTGTGATGGGTGGGACGTCCCCCACAGAAGGCACAAACACCTAACGTTTGGACAACTAGACCATGAAGATGTTGAAAATGTCATACAACTTCATTATTCAGATATCGACGAAACACTAGCCGCATATCAAGACACTGTGGAGGTCCAACTAGTGGACTGATACTACAATTAACCGCTGATTAGCTAATTGTTGATTGGGTGTTGGAGTTTCATGACCTGGCAACAGTTAGGGGTCATATCAGAACGGGTACCAACTTGTGACAGTGCTCACTCATGGAGACTTTATAGTACTGCCCCACTGGCAAATCAGGCGATCGTCACAATGGCCCAATATCCCACTCAGTCACAGTATCTATATAAGTTTAAGACTATATGAGCCCAAGACTATACGAGGCTTGTACCTTGGGAAAACAACAGTTATCCATCATCTATACCCAGGTAATATCCGTATAACTATACTATATATATTATATATATATTATATACATACATAGATGCGCCACGCAGACACACACACAGAGGATAATCCTTTATTGTGGGTGAAGAGGGAGGAAAGCCCCAACCTATATTCCTGTAGGTTTTCTGTACATAGCCAGAGGCCATGTAGATAATGAATACATTAATATTTTCTTCACGTAGATCTATTACTACTCTGTGAGGCTAGGAAGAATGTCATGGTTGCCACACGTCAGGGAAAAATCATGAAACCGTTTTTTTTTCAACGGGAACGTACAGTCAGTGTACTGACAATGTATGGATAACGTATGCCTAATGTATGTTTAGCGTTTCTCCAGCGTGTATTGCCGTATGTAACGTATGATGCGTAATTCTGGTGATCGAATAATGTATATAACGTTCATTGGCGTTCTGTGAACATACTGTGAGCGTAATTCAAGCATTTTTCTCCGATGGTACGTTAGCCATATGTTGGCCATACGCTGCGTACACGGTATGTATACGTCCAACTTTGCCCCCCGCGCTGAAAAGTTCAATGCCTCACGACGTTTTTAAAAAAAAAAAGGTGATTTTACGCTTCATCAATCGCTGTAGGCCCTATGCTTTGCAGTTATAACCAGATGGTTCCTGATGGTTCCACATCTTTAAAAAAAAAATGTATATAAAAGTATGACCACCCACATTAATTCATTGGATATGTAGACTAAACTATGCAATCATAAAAGACTTTAAATCCTATCTTGCTGCAGTAATATTGGTTTTTTTAAACCAACGGTTTTGGTTTAAGCCACCATTTTTTCCATCCCGAGCACATTCGTATATGCAACCCAAGTTTGTATGATATGTGCATGTGCCAAAAAAATAGTTAGGATGATCCTAGGTGATTAATCGATGATGACATTTGTGCAGGCAGCAGGGCACAATGCTGATCCACTAGTGCACCACACACACACGTACACATGCATGCATGTAGACAGACCACCAGTGGTCCACAACTGGTTCATCAAAAGCTGTGGTATGTGCTGTCCTGTCTGTGTGAAAGTGCATATAAAAGACCCCTTGCTGCTTGCGCCAGCTGGTTTCCTCCAAAGAAATATGTCAGAATGACCATATGTTTGACGTCCAATAGCCGATGATATGAAAATCAATGTGCTCTAGAGGCGTCATTAAATAAAACAAACTTTACTTGGAAGACTCGTATTAGACAGGCCTGGAGTTCAGCAAGTCCCAGAGGGCAGTTGAGAATAGAGGAAACTGGGAACAAAGTCATCTGTGGTGCCCCAACGACCCTCACGGTTATGGGATTGATGATGACAATGATGATTGTCAGTGTGCATGGGGGCATCTGCATGACAGTGAGGGTGTGGACAATCCTACTAAGCATGGCATGGGGTAGGTACAAGATTCACCCCGTACTGCTGCAGTAGGGGTGCAAACCAGCCCAATGTAAAAGGTGGCGAAAAAACGGGTCAAAGAATTGCGAGCCTAATTTCACAATCTAAGAAACAACAATTATTCTTTACATATGTATTATTATTTACCCGCTACCTTTGAGTTGAAAAATATAATATAATATATAGTTTAATAAGATTTAAAAGTGAAATCGACGGCGTTCTGCGGCCGCCATCTTGTCTTTTTTGCATTCTCTCCCATTTCACCAAATCTGTGCCTATAGAAGTATCCATTTGATACTGGAGCCACATACTGGAGCCTCACTTCCATACTGGAGCCTCACTTCCATACTAATGCTATTTTCCCCCGTATTTATATAAGGCTGGTCTTCACCCGTGTACTACAAGTACCGGGTGAATCTTTTATCTAGGCATGGGGGTGATGAGCGTCTATGATCATAGCAATCATGGCGATCTGTGTGAGTATGTGTGGAGGGTAGATATGCATGCATTAAACTTGCATAATCCGATGGTATCGAGTTTATGCTTATTCTTTTAGATAAAAAATATTAGGTCCTTGAGTATAATCTATTTTGCTTGCTTTTAAAGTAACATGTTTTAAAGGTTTAACTTTGGAAATATTCAGATATTTGAAGTGGAAACAAAACATTCATTTTGACATGCAGATACATGTTCTATTAAAATGCAAGAAATGCTTAATGAGCGCACCAGTTTCTAAGTTGAGCATGTATATGTTGGATATATGGTATGTGTGTTTGTTTGTTGTTGTTTTACGTCCTATCAACATCTAAGGTCATATCATGACGGGTACCGACTTGTGACTGCGCACTCATGGCGACTTTATAGTGCTGTCCCACTGGGAAACCAGGCCGCCAGCACCATGACCTGACATCCCACTCAGTCACATTATCCTAACACTGAGCCAACCAGTCCTTGCCCTCTCCTAATAATGCCGAGCGCCAGGCTAGGAAGTGACAAGTATCAATTTTTAAGTCATCGGTTTGACTCGACCAGGATTCAAACTCAAAAACTCATGGGTTCGGATCTCCCGATCTCCCAAAACAGGAGACGGATGCCCTACTCATTCGGCCACCCCGTCTGGTATATGGTATGTGTGTGTTGGGTTTGGGAAATTTGATGCGGCTCCAAGCACAACTTTTTATATTCATAGGAGGTTTATTTGTTGGGTTTTAGAATGTTTTTTTCTTAAAGGGGGGAAATAAGCAATATAATATAGTAGCCTACTCCTAGTTCTCTAGGCAGGGCCCGTCCTGATATGACCGTAGATGTTGCCAGGACGTAAACCTCCAAATAACCAACCAACTAGGCAGGCCTGACCGGTAGACCTAGGTAAAAAAAAGACCTGCCTATCCATGCGATTACTGCAAATTGTGTACAGTTTCAAGCCGGAGTTCGCCAATACTCAATTAAAATTTAGTATGCCAAATAAATTTAGGAAAGTACACAATTTAATATTTTTAATTTAGGGGGGGGGGTACTTTAAAAATTTTTTTTTTTTTACTGGAGTTCCCAAATTGGAAATTTGAGGTAGGCAAGACCAATATGACTTTGGCGTATTTTGTACAAAGTAATAAGCCGGAGTACGCCAATACACACAATTTGGAAAGAACTCAATTTTTCACTGGAGTATCCAAATGGGAAATTTGAATCTCGGTGAGGTTAATTACATCAGATAGTGTACCTCTTCTAACCCCAGAATGGCAGCAATGTGGAGTTCAGTCATTCTCCAGGTATGTCATCCTGTATGTTTCCGACACCCCGATGATGCTAACATAAGACATTTAGAAGTCTTCATTTAATCTGGTGTTAAGAAGTGCTCAAGTACTTCTTATATATATGTGATTTGGTTTCCTTTAATCAAGTATTAAGAAGTGCGCAAGGAATTCCTATATATGTGATTTGGTTTCTTGCGCGTTAAGGAATCTTATTTAATCAGGTATCAAGAAGGGCTCAAGTGATTTTTATATGTGATTTGATTTTTTTTGCACATTTAGAAGTTAGATTTAATCTAGTGTTAAAATGTGCTCAAGTGATTCCTATATATGTGATTTAGGTTCTTGTGCGCTTAGAAATCTTCATTTAATCTGGTATTAAGACGTGCTCAAGCGATTCTTATATATATGTGATTTGGTTTATTGCACATTTAGAAGTCTTCATTTAATCTGGTATTAAGAAGTGCTCAAGTAATTTATATATGATTTGGTTTCTTGCTCATTTAGAAGTCTTCATATAATCTGGTATTAAGATGTGCTTATGTAATTTATATATATATATGATTTGGTTTCTTGCTCATTTAGAAGTCTTCATTTAATCTGGTATTAAATGCTATAGCGATTCTTATATTTGTTGCTCAAGTAATTCTTATATGCGTCATTCTCAGAAACTGTGTACTGCATATTTGGTTTCAACATAGCATTGTTAACGATTAAGTCTCCTTTTTGGTGGTGGGGTGGTGGCAAGTTAAATAGTTATTGTTGCCTCTGTGTATTAAGTATGTTAGCAGTACTACATGTATTTAATCTATCCCACAAAATATATCTAAAATATGCTTATCTGTTTTTGGTCTAAACTGAAAATATGAAAATTTGCTTATTGTCACCATGCCTCTGCCTAAAGGTTTTTTGTCATCTTTTTTTCTTGTGAAACAATCGTTTTTGCTTAACTGTAATCGATAACATATTGTTTTACTTTGTTATATATGTTAAAATGATGTTATGGATGTGCACTAAAATGATGCTATGGATGGATGTAGTTCATTTTAACAGTTTTCTCAATTTGATATAAGATAAACATCAAAAAGTGACATTTCTCTTTCCAACTCTGACATATGCACACGGCTATTATTTGGAATGTTTTCACTTGTGGTTTCCATGTGACAAATGTGGCACACAGTTTCTGAGAACGAGCCATATATGTGATTTGGTTTCTGTCACGTTTAGAACCCTGGCTTGTTGCTGTACACGCTGCTATATTTGTTATTACTGCATGTGTTATGCTCTTGTTTTTTTGTTAGTTTATCTAGTTTAGTTTGCCACTAACTACTTGCGAGTTAAGGTGTGCCCGATTGTGATAGTGACTTTATGCTAAGGACAGACACAGCTGTGTCCCACCCTTTTGTTTAATGATTTAAATGTTTTCCTGTTTATTTAAAGTTGAATAGTCCGATGAAGCATCAGATTTTCAAACCTAAAGCAATTATCTAGATTTGATTCTACATATCTAACTTAGATACTGATTCACTTATTAAACATTTGCTGCTGCATAGAAGGGAATACTGGGTCAATTTAATATAACCTGTTACTGCAGAAGCCTATGGTGTCTGAGTTTTGGCGTGCTTGCCAAAACTAATTTTACTTTTGCACTTCAAATATCTTCAAATATAAGTTAGCCTTTTAAAATAAAAAGTTACTTCAAAGTAAAGTGAGGTAGATCATAACAATCAATTTAATATATTTTTCTCAGAAAAGTGACAGCAACTCAAAACCATCAGACTATGCAACTTTAACTGGAGGTGCATATATATATCCCTGCGCCCATTCCTTGTTAGTTATCACATTTAATAAAGAGCCAACCAGTACGAGCTATTTGAGTTACATTTCTTTTCTAAACTGCTAATGGATACACTACAAAGAAGTTACGTTCCAACAAATCACATCTAGTACTCCAGCTACTTTGTTTTTTACAACTGGGTCGTTCTCTGAAGCTGGGTACCACTTTTGTGACATGGAAGTGAAAACTGTTCTGGCGATCGAGTAACGTATATAACGTCCTGGTATGGCCTAGGGTCTTACTGAGGTGTAACACTACACCAACCACCCAGCCTCCCCCGGCCCTCTCAGAGGACTGTGGTTGGGTTCTTACGCTGCCTTTTTCCTCCCCCCCCCCCATCCCCCAATTTCTCTGACCACTACCCATCGGAAGCCAACTCCTGACCACATGGGACTGCTTTCAGCAGTGCCCATACAGTGCTGCAGATTTGCAGCCTTCAGCGCACCAATGCGACTGAAAACTCCTCCAAAAAAAGCATGTCAAATAATAGCAGAAAACATTTAGAATAATATCAGAATGCATATTCATATGAAGCTTTACATGCTGTGCATGTGTCAGAGTTGGAAAAAAAGCCATTCCACTTTTTGATTTTGATCTTATGATGAATATCAATAGG
The DNA here is from genome assembly GCA_030323885.1 of Branchipolynoe longqiensis. Taxonomy (NCBI): domain Eukaryota; kingdom Metazoa; phylum Annelida; class Polychaeta; order Phyllodocida; family Polynoidae; genus Branchipolynoe; species Branchipolynoe longqiensis. Next base: position 21,425 of record JASIRB010000361.1, read on the forward strand.
GAAATATGTCCTATGTAAAATGGAAATTAAACACACAAAATTGACACATCCATAACATCATTTTTAACATACACAACACATTCAAACTATATTTCTTTGATTACAGTTAAGCAAACAAAAGGATGTCTTACAAGAAAAACGTTGAAACAAAGTTGAAAAAATATATGTGTGGTGTTCTCTGTGGCAGAGTGGTTAGAGTGTCTGACTTTTTTCTGGGTCGGACTCCTAATCTGAGGGTCGGTGGTTTGATTCCCCGTGCCCCCACCTCTGCTAATTTGGATTTCCACCGCTGTGTATAACTTACAGCGTCAATAAAGGCCAGTTGCTCTCATACCATGTCTATGTGGTGTGGGAGGTTAGAAATCCCTTGGGTCGGTAAAAGTGTAGGCTCGGGCTTTCTCTCGACAAACTGTCTAATGGTGAAAACAAGTCTAATCTGACTTATCCATGATAGGCAGTATAAATCTCAGGGAAAAATTCCAAAAAGTTTGTGTAAAATTTAGTGTAAATGTGTAAAATTTCACATTTTCACTTTTATCACATCATATAAACATATCTTTGATACGTTTTGTGGTATAGATTAAATACATATAGTATTGCATACATGCATAATAACGAAAGGCAACAATAATTATTTGACTTGCTATTACAAAAAGAAAGACCTTATTATGTCCAACTTAACATGGATAACAAATATGTGGTACCCAGTTTCAGAGAACGACCCAACTACCTGTTGACTGTGCCAGATGTGGTGACCGATTCGATAGAAGCGCTGGCTGTTGAAGGTCGGTCGAATTGGTAGACTGCAGGCTTCCAATGCAGAAGGTTGGGAGTTTGATTCCGGTCGAGTCAAACCAGTGACGTACAAAATTAATACGTGTCACTACCTAGCCTGGCGCTTGGCATTACTAGGATTGATCGCAGTTGAAATAGGGGCGGGTGGATGAGCTTTGTACAGATTTCCTGTTGCTTCCAGGGGGTCAACTGAGTATTGTTTCTCCAAGTGTAGGTTGGGTGGTGACGCTCCAAAGTTACCCAGCCAGCTGCTATGTGGATGCTGGTGTACCTGAAAAGGTTTGAACTGCTTGCTACCCACAGTTGTCAGTATGTGCACTCATGTTTTTAATATTTTGTTATTGTTACATTCGTTGATCTAACCAATGACTTATCAAATTGATACTTGTTGTTTCCTAGCCTGGCGTTCGGCATTAATAGGATAGGACACTAACTTGTTAACTCAGTGTCAGGATAATGTGACAGCATGGGATATTGGGTCATAGTGTCGGCGGCCTGATTTCCCAGTGGGGCAGCACTAAAAAAAGTCACAATGAGTGCACACTGTCCATAGTCGGTACCCATCCTGATATGACCATAGATGTTGCTAGGATGTGAAAACCCAACAAACAAACAAATCTGTTGGCAGCGTAAGTTGACTTACTCATCAAGCCCGCCATCTATTGGCAGCAACTTACACATACTGCGTATAAGTGTCCACTCGTTCTACCAATTCCCTCCATCTCTTTGCTACTAGCTCTACTAAATCCCGCCACCTCTTTCCTGAATACTAGGGAGACCACTGAGCAGGCGTCTTGTCACTGAGGGGACAGTCAAATGTACAGTAGCACCTGTCTTCAAGGGAGACATCTGCATCGTGACCAATATGCTGTCCTGACATAGCAAGTGTCCTGTCATCGGAGGGACAATTAAATGAAATAAAAACAATTTGAACATTGAAAAATTGTCCGCACATGGTCAGTGTTTGCTAGTCACAGGGGTCACTGTAGACGAGTCATCTGACTCGAGATCTGATAGTCCCTATTTACATGCAGTGGGGAGCCGTAGCCAAAACTCCTTAACATTTAATTTAAGTGATTTGTGCTGAACTAATTATTTCGTTAATAGGTTGTGATAATTTTTTTAAATTGTGTTCAAGTGTTTGTATTCCTCTGAATAACTGGTCTTCCAGCCCTAATAACAAATCCACTAAACAAAGCTACAATGATATAGGTAAACAATTACACGTACAAGACAATAAGCAAAGCATCGATATGAATGACGGGTAAACAACAAGATAAGAGAAAAAAGAAGCCTATGGGGAGGTAGCTATGTTAAGGGGCTCTCACATTACGATGCATCGCGCCAGCATACGCTGATGTATGTGATTTTTGGCCGCTACATCATGATACGTCGTTACGGGTGCGTTAGGCACTCGTTGGTATACGTCAACGTTCGTCGAGATACAGCATCGCGCGTCAGCAAAGTTTTGTGCATGCACAAAACTTTCAACGTTCAACAACGTGTGGATTTGACGTCGGCCGTACATTATGTATATGTTAGGCGTACGTTAGACTTGCGTTAGACAAATGTTGTTCACTACGTTGACCTACATTAAAGGCAGTGGGAACATACAGTCCACTTACTGACAACGTATGGATAATGTACGTCTAACGTACATTTAGCATTTCTCCAGCGTGTCTTGACATATGTAACGTATGAAGCGTAGTTCTGGCGATCGAATAACGAATATAATGTTCACCGGTGTTCTGCGAACGTACCATGAGCGTAATTTGAGCGTTTTGTCGCCAGGAGGCACGTTAGCCATACGTTGGCCATACACTATGTATACGGTATGTATACATCCAACTTTGCCCCCCGCGCCGAAAAGTTTGACACTTCTCGACATAAAAAAGTGATTTTACGCGTTTGTGAGATGCGTCGTAATGTGACAGGGCCTTTAGACTAGTATGGTAAGCGTTAGTGGGTGGGGGGCATAATTGATTATCTTTCTAGAGGTGACATGTGTACTTATTGAAATCTGTCTAATTATTAAGTGTTGCTTTGCGCATTTACTCATAGGTACGACAACAACCTCAATGGTGAATGGCCCCGAGTGCGCTCAATCTCCTACAACTGTGACGACTTCACCGAAAATAGCTTTGCTCCTATGCTTTCCTTCGCCCAGGTGAGTGGCTTGTTTACAATAAATATAGAATAGTTTCGTTTGTTTGTTGTTTTTGTTGTTGTTGTTTTACGTCCTAGCAACATCTAAGGTCATATCAGAATGGGTACCAACTTGTGACAGTGCGCTGCAAACTCATGGCAACTTTAAAAAGCTGTCCCACCATGAGCTAATATCCCACTCAGTCACATTATCCTGACACTGAGCCAACCAGTCCTTGCCCTATCCTAATAATGCCACACCATCACCACCACGACACAAAAATACTCCCTGAATTTCTTGTTATAGAAAACATGCTTACCATCATGAAACTATGCTTACCACCACAACCAGATACCGTGTCTACTGCAGATTCCACAGTGGAATTATTGTCAACCCGAGGCGCCACCGCCGGAACGCCAACGAACCTGGACTGCGGACCACCGCGGCCGCAACCGCTACCATCCTTATTGAACAGGCGAACTGCGCATGCGCTGGCACGAAGGAGCAAAAGAATCAGACCGGGGATGAAAGATCTCCACTTTTCGCTGATTTTCACGATTTTCAACACACACACACAAAAAAGGAAAAATGTAGCAGCAGACAGTCCTTTATAGACTTAACACTGATATTAAGAATCACTGGCA